>VZQC01012951.1:682863-698128 GCA_009823505.1 Rhizomys pruinosus
ATTTAGAAGAATGAATGTTGATTCATTAAATTACATACTATTTATATTACTATGAATATTTCTAGCACAATTATTCATCCTTGTAAAAGATATTGCCATTTGTAACAACACAGAGGATTCTGAAAAGCACTGTTCTGAAAGAAACCAGATAAAGAAACACAATCCTCCATGATTTCACTTGTTTGTTGAACTCAGGAAAATACTCTAATACACAGAAATAGAGGCCTAAATATTAGGGAATAAATTAGGAACATTAGGAAAGAAATAAAATGGGGAAATGTGCATCAAAAGACACAAACTTGTAGTTGTGCTTGTTAAGTCTAAGAGTTAGTATACAGCAGGAAGCTTATCATTAATATCATGCTGTACAGAATGAGAGGAGATGGTAAACATACTACTCACACACAAAAAAACGTAAAATATTAAAGGAGAGAGCCTTTGCTGCTTGATTCTTGCAAAAGTCATTTCACATACATGTAGCGAAGCATCAAGTTGATGCATTTAATATATGCAGAAAGGGAGGACTATTGATCTTATTAGAGAAAATACACATGAACACCATGATGCACTACAACTGGGCATCTATCAGAGTTGGTAAAATGAAAAATTTGACAACACCTAAAATTGGCTTCTGTGCAGACAAACTGCAATACCCCAACATTGTCATTGGAAATGTAATGGCCCAGCCAGTCTACAACAAAAATCAAAAACAAAGACAAAAGCTTGAATGAATCTCTAGAAAATTAGCCTGCACCAAAGATGCCCATTCTAAGAGCTGGGTGATTACATTTACAAAGCATTCTTTTTTTTAATTTTTTTTATTTTATTATTTATTTCTGTATGTGTGTGAATGTACTGTCTGCATGTAGGTCTGTGCACCCGTGTTGTGCAATGCCGCAGAGTTCAGAAGAGGGTCTCAGATTCCCCTGGAACTGGAGTTCTCCTGGAATTGGAGTTACAGACGGTTCTTAGCTGCTATGTGGGTGCTGGGGATTGAACCTGGGTCCTCTGCAAGAGTGGTCGGCGCTCTTAACCGCTAGGCCATCCCTCCAGCCCTACAAAACATTCTTGAACTAACTAAATAACAGAGTACAGGTGAGGAGTTGCCAGGGGTGAGAAGAGGAGAATGAAGTGTGGGTGGGTGCAGCTCTTCAAGATGAAAAGAAGGTTAAGCGGATGCCGGGCTCCCACTAGTTGTAGGGTGCCCACTCCCAGAATGATGAGGTTGGCAGTGCTGAATGATTGACTCTGGGACTCTTGTCTTTGTGGAGAAAGTCAGTTTATTTCCCCAGGAACTCAGGCTTGTATAAACAAAAGCTGGCAACCATTTGCAAACCCACGAAAAAGCAACATTCCAGGAAAAAAAAATGAAAAAAAAAAATAGGACACATGACCTGTTTATAGAGAAGTCAGAACAGTATTATACAAAGAACTTGTTTATGCCAGATAACGGTTGCATGTCGTTAACCGAGGCATTTTTCGTAGAACAAGGAGCTTCAGAACCCCTCACCCAGCCAGCCTCACCTGCTGTCTGAGGTAGCAGTCTGGGTTTCAAGGTCCTGAGCTCTACTTGCCCTGAGCCAAGTCACCAGGTCTCCAACAAGTGGAGATGCCTGGTACCTTGACTATCCGTATCAATATCCCAGTTGTGATACTGAACACTTTTGTAAGCCTCTACTGTTGGGAGAGGTGAAGAGCACTACAGAGCAGACCTCATTTCTTAAAACTGTGATGGCCTAACTATCCCTGCAGTTTTAATATAAAAACTAATAAAAAGCACACATTCTGAGCTGGAGATTTGTGATTTAGTTCTTACCACACAAGCATAAGGACTGGAGTTCAGATTCCCAGAACCCACATAAATGCCCATGGGCATAACAGCCTATAATTCCAGGCTCAGACGGCTGAGACGAGAGACTCCCAGAGCAAGCTGGCTGGCAAGAGGAGCAATATCATTGAGTTCCAGGTTTGATTGAGAGACTCTGCCTCATCGGTTAGATGAGCAATTGAGGACGATTCCTGACATCCATCTCAAGGTTCTACATGCTTGCATGTTCACATAGATGAGCATCTACACACATGTGCCCCCATATGTGTAAACATGCATGCATTCACATGCACACCACCCACACAGGAAAAACTGGTGGGGGAGGGCCCCCGTCCTCTTCAACATGGCACACACAGAGACTGAATATACTTGAATCACAGCCAGCCACAGCAGCTGGAACAAAGGCAGTGCCCACAGGGCCAGGCAGTCAGGGTGTTTTTGGAAACTCTGGGTCTCCTTGAATCTAGGTTTTCTTTTTTCACTTTTAACAGAAATAGAGACACAGAGACAGTGTATCACTGTTTCATGTTGAAATGGATTCCCAGTTCTGAGCTGTGGAAAAGTGGGATTGGGTGAGACCTTTCAGGGGAGAGGAGGGAGCCAGTAGGGGTAGCAGGTGCCTGTAAATCCCGGCACTCAGCAGAATGATGCTGGAAGAGTGCTTCAAGCTTGAGGCTAGCCTGAGCTACACAGTAAGATCCTGTCTTGAGAAACCAATGGCAACAAAAATAAGAGGTGATTTGAGCATGCAGGCTTGACTCTCATGCCTAGATTATCTATTTGTAGCTTAATGAGCTTACAGGTTGATGGGTTGTCTTGAGAGTTGTTCTTTTATAAAAAACAGCTTGAATCTCCCTTTTTCCTGCATCCTGTAACCATATGATACCATACATGATCCTTAAAACTGTAGAGTTCATGAATACAAGCATCCTTCATGCAAAACCAATCTGCAGGCTGTTGTGCCCAAACTTATACAACAGTTGCTATAAGTTTGGGCATAGCAAACCCAGGTTACTATACCAAACAAAAATGTCAATCATAGATAAGGAGAAAGAAAAATCTTAAAAAAAAAAAAAAAAAAAAAAAAAAAAAAAAAAAAAAAAAAAAAATGAAAAAAAAACAGAAAAAATAAAAAAAACCTGAAAGATGCAGGACATTTAATGGCAGAATGCATGATATCCCTGGGGATGGCTGCGACACCACCAGCATCGCGAAGCATTACAGGATGTTGGGATGGCGTGGGGGGGGGAAGGGAAACAGGGAATAACGCCTTGAACTGAATGCGGAGAAAACATATGAACTAATAAATCACAAAATCAATTTGAAATGAATTAAAAAAATTGCTAAAAAAAAATAAAAAAAGATGACATCATGAGCTTTGCAGAAAATGCTAGGCAGCAAAGGACATATCATGCATGACGGTGAGTAACACTGCAAGTCCCAGAAAAACAAACGACGAATGGTATCCCTCATCTTGTAGGCCTAGTGCCAATTACCTAGTTGTAAGTATTTCTTGTGTTAGCCCCCCTGAGCTTTTGTCCAAGCACTGGGAGTGATGCATATAGGAAACACACAACAACAACACAACGGACAACAAACAAAACAAAATTTAAACCAGAAAAGACTCAGTATGAAACTAGACTGCAAACAAATCTGTAACGTTCTGCTGCAAAACACGTCAACTTCCTAGTGGAGAATATTGAGAAAAGACTGAGAAAGAGACTGAAGCAAGCCATGTGGTGGGTGGCCAGCAATGCATGAGACTGCTAGTGGGGGTGGGACGAATGGGGGGGACCACGCGATTCTAGATTATGTTGAAAGAAATATAAAATAAATTATGTAAAAAAAAAAAAAACGGTAGAGTTCCCAACAGCGTGAAAACCCTCACCAGATATGACTTCTTGATAATGGAATTCCCAGGCTCTAAGCTGTAAGTAAATTACATTGTTGTTTGTTTGTGTTTGTTCTTTCGTTTTAACGTTTCCAGAATCAAAGTATTCTAGCTGCTACAACAAAAAGACCAAAATTAATACTCAAGAAAAGCAAATGGAGGCACAATGGAGACACAGTAACAAATCAGACACACCTGCCTCAGAGAGGGCAATGCAGAGGGTGCTGACAGCACTCATTGTCCAAGTTTCATTTTTAGGTCCCTCACTTGCGTGGGCTAGAGACAAATACCCATGACCCATACATCAGCACATAAAGAAGGAGAGGAACGCTGATTTGCTTACAACAAACAGCCACAGTTACAGCGTCATCACCAGGGGGAGGCATCCAGTCATATGAAGGAACAAAGAGAGATTCTACACACCCCTGTTTGTGCTCTGATGATCCTCAGCAGTATCTTTTCTGGTCGCCCCCACACCCCCGCCAATATGTCAGGTCTCAGCCCATGTGGAAATTGGTGTCAACCACTTCTCAGGGTGTTCGTCTTTTGAGCCTCAGCTAAGTCAATACCAAAGTGCCCCACAGACATGCCAAGAGGCCGACCTGATCTAGATAACTTAGTAAGACTTTTCTAGCTGATGTGTGAGTTGTACGATAGGCCAACCCTGTCTCCAAAAGGTAGAACAATATAAACAAGAACCCCGCAAGGAGACGCCCCACTAAAAAACGATGGACACCAATGAAAGCCTTCACCAATGGCTTTCACACGATCCCCAACGTGGGCTCAAGCTAAGATATTACAGAAATATCCACTTGGTGTTGCTAGATCTTTTTATTCCAGTGGAAAATACTTGATTTTCCAATAAAATGTCCTTAAAATGTTAAATATTGGTTTACAAATCAATTGCAAGGACAATAGCAGTGTCAATACTAAAGCATCAACTGCAGCCACAGATTTAGCAATAAAGCACTGTCAACACGGTAAAACATGTTTGCAGGCTCAGTACCCAGAGGCCAATCACTGGCACCTTCTCCTTGTTACAAATGCAGTGCTTACTTTACCTTCACATTTCAACAGCTCCATCAGCAGAAGGCCTGGCACCTATCCCATCCACACCATAACTGACTGCCACATTCTAATGGGCTTGTCTCCAAGCACAGGACAGGTCAGTCATCACCAGGGCTATGCATCAATTTGCTGTCATAGTGCACTAGGAACAGGAAGCCATGCTCAGATTTATTAAGCATTGCAACACTGGGGCTGGTGCTGCGAACTTTCACGTATGTAATCCTGTTCGAGTTCCCATAAATCCTCTGTGAAAAATGGCACCATCTCAAGTGTTGAACACAGAAGAAATTAAGCTGTAGGAGAGATCTAACCCTTTGTCAAAGCCTGGAACACAGAAACTTGGGCAACCAGGAATCTACTCAACAGACAAATGTATAGTTATCTCTTCTGTCACATCACACAGCAATCTCACATACTGTATAAATTGGACTTCTTTAAGAACGGATTCCAAAGCCCTCTATGAATTATTGTTCTTTAAAAACACTTGAGCTAAATGAAATTTTCTTTAAGGGATCAAAAATCATCCTGAACTTCACAGGCTTTGTAGGCATGAGTTGACAAAAGTAACTTTAAGTCAGCCTTGACCACTTGGCTCTGTCCTGATGAAATAGAATGCTTAAACTCTTTTACAAATTCCCTTTTGCTTCTTTGTAATTTTCTGCCAGGCAAGCCCCAAAACCACACATTTGTACATAATATGCATGATGAACTTTCATCTCTTCAGGATATATTTGATGTGTGTATCATGATTTGTATATTGAAAATGAGAAAATTCATGTCTAGAGATATAGAAATTTGTCTAAGATCACATAGTAAATAATGTACGCAACTTCCAAGAATAAAACTATCATTTTGTAAATGTAAACCATTAGCAATCTCAGAGTGTTCTAGGATCATTCAAGAAGGGGTGTTCACCTAGGTCAGTCCCTTGGAGAACAACTGGTCAGTGAGTTCTAGTCAACATGAAGAGAGAAGTGCATATTGGGAAGGTTAAATCTCAGATGTTATACTGCTATGTTTGAGCAGTCTGGATTTGCAGACTCCCTTTTGGAAATGATAATATAAATCATCTTTTATTGACTTTCAACTGTAAGAATGCTGTTGAACTGTGCCCTTCCCTTAAGATGGTCCCAATCTTTAGAACCTGGGAATGTATTGGGAAAATGGGAGCTAAGCCTGCAGATGGAAATCAGGTTATAATCAGAGGTCTTTGAGATCTAGAGATTACTCTGGATAACCAGGATATAGCCAGTACAGTCACAGAGATCTGTATAAGGGAAAGAAGGAGGCAAAAGCAAGAGACAGTAAGCAGTGGAATAAGACTCCGATTGGGGATCCCTGGCTTTGAAATTTTAAGAGACTTACTTCCAAGGAATGTGGCTGTTTCTAGAAACTGAGACACTGGCTATCCACTGTATCTTGAATGTCCATCAAAGGACGTGGGTTGAATGAAGGCTTAGCTCTTAGTCTGCAGTACTACTGAGCAGTAGGGGAACCTTCAGGAGATGAGAACTAGTGGAGGAAGGCTAGGTCATTGGCAGGAGCCTGGAGGAGCCTCTTGAGAGCTCAGTTCCTCTCTTTGCCTCCCAGCTAACATATGGTAAGTGGACCTCTTCTGGTTCGCAATCAGTCATGATAGGCTGCCTTTATGGCCAAGACCTCTCATACCATGGACCCAAATGTACCATTACTCTTTATAGACTGGATTATCTCAGGGACTTGTTACATACAACAACATAATATGGTTTACATAGAAGTTAGTGGAAATTTTAGGTATTAAAATGCTGGACAATTTAACTAAAACCAATCTTATTTTAGGGAAAATAAAGTGAGATGCTTTGAGTTTCATGAGCTTGTCTTCATTTTCTGATCATCGTTCTCCACCAGGAGCACAGCCGCACTTTCTCTGATGACTAGTTTTCTAGTATCATATCATACAAATGTTCTTCTGCTTTCTCAGATGCAGCTTGCAGTTCTAATGACTGCATACAGCAGGGAATTGTATATAATAAGCTTCTGTTCTCATCTGGTTATAGATACCACTATCATCCCTGCTTCTGAAGAAGGCAAACTATATCCTGTTCTCTGTGTCTCTAGCATGGTACTGTTACATGATCAGCATTCAATAATGCCATGTGAGTGGATGATGGATGATGGATGATGGATGGATCAATGGATGCATTTGTGGGTGGATGCAAAGAAGGAAGGGAGGATGAGTGAAAGGAAGGAAAGGAAGGAAAGGAAAGGAAAGGAAAGGAAAGGAAAGGAAAGGAAAGGAAAGGAAAGGAAAGGAAAGGAAAGGAAAGGAAAGGAAAGGAAAGAAGGGTGGATGACAATTCCAACAATACATTTTTCCTTAGTAAACTACAGGATCTCACAATCCAGCATCAATATCTGCAACTCTATGAGTGACCCAGTTTTACATAGCATTTTCATAAAACTGATAAAGCCAGAAGTAATATCCTATGATGGGAATGCAGATATGAAATAATCCTTTTGACCCAGGGACATTTGATGTGACCTGAAATGAAATTACTGTGATGAAAAGGACAAAAGGTGATATCGGAAGCCCTAGGTCGTAATGTCAATTGGGCAAGTTTTAGTTCACAACTATGCACCTAAGCACCCTTTGCTCAGGGCATTATTCCAACCTCGTAGAATCACTGGACACTGCAAGGCATTAATGAGACAGTTCATGTAAGACTGACATGTACGGTATCTGACCTTATTGTTCACCAATGATATGAGATCTCTCTTAAAAATTCTATGGCGTGGCTGAGACAACATCCCCATTTGTGGTCCCAATCTTGCCTCTAGTACCACAGCTGGGATGCAGTGAAGGGAGGGACGAATGCTCTGGGTGGGGTAAGGCGGTACTTGATAATACAGATGATGGACTCAGGATGGAGTTTCATTGCTGTAATTTGATTGTGCCAACATAGCTGAAAGAGTATTTCTCATACTTGAGTCAATACAGTCTTGTGGCTATGGGTAAGAACTCCAGAGCTCGTGCCTGCCATCACTGTCTGGATGACCTTCAATAAATCATCTAATGTCCTTTTCCACTTCCTTACCTGTGAAAGGGATTTCCATGGTAGTGCCTTTATGCTTTTTATGACAATTAAGTGATTAAAATATGAAAGTCATGTATAATGACTGTTAAATTATGAGTACGAAAGATTCTTTTCTATGACAATGATAATAATGAGTAAGATGACATTGTGAAGGTTCTTGGGCACCTGGTTCCTCTTGTCCCAGGATAACATAGCTGCCAGCCTCCGCCTCTGTCTGCTCAGCCAGCTGTCAAGGTTCCTGTGCATATGAGCCATGTCTTTGTGGGTGCCTCAATGATAACAAAGGAACCAAGTAACTTGAGTTAGCTGAGTGTCCACTGCAAAGGCCACTGGAAATGAGCGCGCCTATACCATCACTGGGTTGACTCAACAGTGGGAAGATGTTTGAAGTCAGATAAATAATGGATTCAATTTCCCAAGGACCCCAGATTTATAGAGACCTACTTTTCTTAATTTAAACTGATGTAAATATGATTGTTTAAATAAAATAGTCATGAGATTGCACATGTCACGGATCCTGGAAGGATCAAGATTCCCTATCATGACTTTCTGAGATGCATGATAATTTCTATTCTCTCATTCCTAACAACTGTGGAGATTACTTAGGAACATCTGGCAAACTGATAGAGGACTCATGACTTGAGGTGCTTCCTTTCACTGGGATGTGGGCCCTCTGCTGTTCCCCAAAAGGCTGAGTCTCCTATAGTCAAAGCTTCTACCAGATTGCAGGGGTGTTGTTCAAAGGAACTCCAAAAAGCCTATGTGAAGCCCTGGTGGCCTCTTGGGCTCTCCCTCACAGTGGAACACCACAAGAATCTGCAGCAATGCAATCAGGAGCTTTCCTTTCCTGAAAAAAATATGTGTAATGCACAGGATCTGACGTTGAGTCAGCTATAGGGATTATTCGGGAGAACTGTAGAATAATTGCTCCAATAATCTGGCAGACAGACAGTAGCTCAAATCCCTATCAACAACTGCTATTCACACCAGTGTTTGCTGGAGAACATCACATTGTTACTAGCAGCCCATTTTCCCAAAAAGGAATCTTGCCTTGTCTAGATTCTCTGTGTCAGACCTGGCCTCTGATACTAACGTGACATTCTGCCCCAGTAGTGAGGTTTTCCCAGTTAAAGTAGCCTTAGTGGTCCAAAAACTTGAAAGAAATATCCATGAAAAATAAGTTAATTACAATGTATACTCAAAGACCAAGCCATCTGTTCTGAGTACACCCACCTATCAACTCTGGGCAAATCATCCTGTTGGGTTTTATTGGCTTCAGCAGTAAACACTGAGATATTTTGTTTTGAAACGCTGCACTATTATTTCAATAGAGCTTTTCTGGTTACTTTGATCCAGGCAAACAGCATTCTAATAATCCATTCAGATACCACTCATGTTTCCCTGATGATCCTCCAGTTGTCCACCCACATCTCCACGATAACCTGAATCACATGGCCAGCATCTCTTCCTTCTTACAAATCAAGATCACACAGCAGCGCAGGAAACCCATTCATCTCAACCCTTATGCTGCTAGGGGGAACTTGTTGAGCCTCTCTTGGCTAAAAAGCATACATTGCTAAGCTCCTATAACTCCTTACCATGTAAAAATACTTGCTCAACTGCAAGCATTACTTTTGGTTGTTAAAGGAAAGTGGCCGTGTTTCATTTTTCAGGGACTCTCAGACATCTGTACAAACATCCTTTCTCTTGTCCCAGGAGATGATTATGATTTTCCCTGAATTCTCAAAGCTGTAGAAACTCAGACGAGAAAGCCAATGGACAACTCTCATGATAACACCTAACACTGCCTTACAAGCACTGTGGTCAGCCCACCTCTGTGTCCTCTCATCAAGTAGCTGAGGTCTCACTAGGCAACAGGCACTGCTAACAGAGTCTAACATTTCCCCATGTTCCAGTCTCTTTGACTTGTGAGCTATAGGGATGAAATTCAAACCTAAATATTAAAGACATTTTAATTTTATGTGTTTTGACCACATGTATGTAGTGTACAACGTGTGTGCAGTGCCTGCAGAGTCCAGAAGGGGGGGTGGAATACATGGCACTGGATTCACAGAGGGTTGTGAGCTATCAGGTGGGCACTGGGAACTGAACGTGAGTCCTTTGCACAAAAACCAAGTACTCTTAATGACTAAGCCATCTCTCCAGCCCATTGTACAATGCACTGTCTTATGATTAGGGAAATCATAAAATTAAAAGTTTTGGCTTAGTAATTACTTGGAGTTCATTTAAAAATTAAGAAAAAAAGCAGTGCATGTGTACATAGAACAGAGAAGATAAAGCAGTGGTCTGGAAATACAGCTTAGAGACAGAGGACTAGCCCAGCAAGGTGGAGGTCCTGGGTTCAATCAAAAGTGCTACTAGAGAGGCGGGGAAGCAAAGATCTACAAAAACAATCAGTAAATTGGGGTAAAACACTTCTGTACTATTTTGAAATTTTTCTGTAAATAAGAAATTATATTTAAAAATTCCCCCAAATTTTACTCAGTATTAGGAGAAGTGCCACAGGAATACTCTATTCAGCTTTCAAAAATTCTCAGAAATCTCCTATGCCTTTGGGTTGTAATTATACTTTTCTACATACCAAAACAGTATAATCAATACAGCTATATAACTCTAAAAGTAATTAGTTTCATACTCATGTATTTTAAGGTTCCCAGAAAGCCATAGGAGTCCCAGGTAAATTTGAGCTTCAAACAAACTTTAGTAAAAGGATGACTCTACTGCTACATGCAACATACTTAAATTAAAAAAAAAAAAAACTAGTTGTTTAAAGTTCACATCTTACTAGGCATTCTATATTTTTATTTGTGAATCTGTCACTATAAATACATTGAAAGTTTGCACATTGCTGATTATGGGTCATTTATGAGCTTCATTAGTATTTTCCTATTATGTCATATTTACCATATTTTAATTTTATTACACCTTAAATAAAACTCTAGTTTGAAAGACTTAAGTAACCAAAAGAAGCCTTCCCCTGTCTAGTAGTACTGTTCCTTCCTTTGATTTGTTGGCCAGGTTAGTCCAAAACATTCCCAAAATTACACAGGCTATTGCCACAGCCCTTGACTGCTTCCCAGAACCTGAAGGGAAGACCCTATTGCTGAAGACAGGACACACTTCAGAGACCAGATCTTGAGCAATGGAGCGGGAACTGAGCTGGAAGCCACCACCCCTGAAGGCTAGCTCACATAGTTTGTAGAGCACTATGCAAGTCATGAAGGGAGAACATCGACACTAGCTTTGAGACCAAATGTCCATATCAATGACCAGCACAACATAGGACATTGGTACAATAGTGGCACTTTTATCTTGGGGAAAATCAATGGCTGACTATTGGACCTAAAACACACTCAGGGGGAGGAAACTCATATATGGTGTTGTAATCACAGCCAGATGCACACAACTGGAGAGGTCATAAATCTTAGAGAAATCCCCAAGATTGACACATGCCCAGGCAAAGGTATCATCTTACTAACTACGAAATAGGTTTCCTGACATTTACAGACAAATATCCTAGGTACCACTCAGAAAAGAATCTTCTTTTGTACCAGATGAGAAGAGTACAGACTCCCACAACACACAGACATGGTCTATGAATAGCTCATGCCTAAGAAACACATCTACAATGCAACCTCTACACATAAGTCCCAAGAACATAGAACAAGGACCCAAGAAAGCATTAAGGAAGATCCTCCATGCAACAGGAGGCCAGGAACTAAAAAGGGCCTGAATGGCCTAACTATGAAGATTAGGAGTCTAAGTCTACAGAGTGTGGTTCCATGGACAGGCTGCCTATATTCAACTTTACCCACCCAGGGCTCAGGGAACATTGCAGAAGAGGGAGCAGAAAGATTGTAAGAGCCAGGGAGGTGATGCAAGACCAAACAGAAATGGATCCTACAGGCTTCTGGGACCCTGTTCATATGAACCTACAGCATTGGTGTCAGCATGAACAGGACCCGTGAAAGCTCAGCTGGACAGAAACCCAGCACAGAACTGCAGAAACAGGGAGCAGAGCCCAACATTGGCTGAAGAGATACTGGTAGCCAATGATGGTCAGGTGAGGAAGAACTGGACTTCTTTAGGAAAGGGACTCTGGATAGGCTGACTAGAGTTCAGGGGATAAGCTGGCACTGAGGAATGGGCAGGGTAAATCTTTTGGAGCAATGGAGCCTAGCACCAATGACAGAATGTGTGAACTCCCAGGGGGCAGGTTGCAGCACCTGCACCTGCTGGAGGATGCCAAGGGAGAGGCAGGTATAAACACGATTAAGACTGATTGAAAAATTATGCAAAAAAAGTTTTGGATTATCTACAAGGGAACTGAAAAGCAAAATAATTTGAAACATTTATCTTAAGAGATACAGCTAGTTAGCATGAAGTCGAGATGATAACCCAGTTTTACAGGTATATAGGTATTTCCATGACAGGGGACCAATTTTAGGAAGTGATTTATTGGTAAAAGCTTTCATTTTCCTGTGAGCATCTCACTGAGACTTTAATTCATTTAATGTCATTTGTGCTAAGCTCCATTGCTCCCAAAGATTTACCCTGCCCATTCCTCAGTGCCAGCTTATCCCCTGAGCTCTAGTCAGCCTATCCAGAGTCCCTTTCCTAAAGAAGGCCAGTTCTTCCTCACCTGACCATCATTGACTACCAGTATCTCTTCAGCCAATGTTGGGCTCTGCTCCCCATTTCTGCAGTTCTGTGCTGGGTTTCTGTCCAGCTGAGTTTGCACAGGTCTTGTGCATGCTAACACCAATGCTGTAGGTCATATGAACCCGGTCCCAGGAGGCTGTAGGATCCATTTCAGTTTGGTCTTGCATCACCTCCCCAGCTCTTACAATCTTTCTGCTCCCTCTTCTGCAATGTTCCCTGAGCCCTGGGTGGGTAAAGTTGAATATAGGCAGCCTGTCCATGGAACCACACTCTGTAGACTTAGACTCCTAATCTTCATAGTTAGGCCATAGTTTTGCTGTGCTGACAACTAATTTCCCATTCTCTCCTCCAATCATCTTGCAAAGCTTATTCATAGGCAAAATCCACTCCTCTAAATCATCTCATTAGAACTTTGGGAATTGCATATCTAGCCACAAAGCAGAAATGAAAGCTTCCTCCCATCCCTTCAAAACAACAGGGCAAAATGTATAGGATAAGATACTTAAGAGGCAGAGTAGGGTTGCCATCCGTGAAAAATGAGAAACAGCTGTGGTCTAGCCTACTGTTGTCACAGATGACAATAGGGTGTTTTATGGAGGCCTCACAGAGGCAGAATTCACACCGGATTAAATAGCCTTGAGTCTATTAGAATTTGAGGTCAAGCAGGTAAAGGTGACTAGAACTTACAGAGTAGTATAGTGGAGGAAAAGCACCCTGGATCCTTCCAGAAATATCCCCTTGAGTATGGATGAGGAGCAGCCTCTACAGTGTATAAAGAAGATACTCCAAGGCACTGTGTGGGAAGCCGGTTTGAATTAGAGGCTAGTTCTCAGCTAGCACCCCTCAGGGCACCATGTGGGAGTCATGGGATTTTTCTGACCCCACCCCAAGAGGGAGCAAGCAACATGGCCCAGGCACATGATACTAGGCACAGCAGCAATATACTGTGGTGCATAACTGGGGTTCTGTGATTGGCTCTGGGAGCTGACGTCATTTTGCTTATAAAAGTGAGTTGCAGCAGGCAATAAAGCAAATTCTCTACTACCACCATTACGCAGAATTCTCGGCCATTATTTCTGGTGTGGGGCTGGATGGAGACCTATCAGGTCACCAGCTGTGAAGAGAACTGTGAGTAAGTGGGTGGAGGCTGAAGACAAGCCATCATCCATCAGCCTGAAGTTCCTGTCCAGAGCCCAGCAGTCTTTGGGCAGGTGGGAAGCTTGGCCAATGGGAACCGACCCGTTTTCCCAGGCTAAGGACCTGAGTTGGAAGTTCCTCTCAGGTCTGGTTACAGAAGTAAGGAACTGACCTCTGGGCTGAAGGGTCAGTTCCCTACAGTGCCCACAGGTGGGCACTGTGCTCCCCTTCCCTTAGCAGGACTGCACTGTACCTGTTTGTAGCAAGAGGAGCTCCCACAGCACTGGGGAGTGTACTTGGTAGGCACTGTGTTAAGAGGGAAGCAAAGTGAGGAACTGTTCGAGGTCACCTGGAACTATCTTAACAGAAATAAACCTAATCTCAGAATCATCAGTTTATATAACAATCACAGAACAAAACCTAATATAACTGGAATTACAGAAAGTAGCAATATAAAACACATAATAGAGCTGTTTAAATCAACAAGTTATAATAAAATGTATAAAAAGAAAATAAATGAAAATTTAAACCAGAACTAAAATAAAAACCAAAGACATAAGGGGCTGGAGAGATGGCTCAGTGGTTAAGCACACATGCTGTTATTCTTCCTCACACCCACATGGCAACTAACAGCTGTCCATAACTCCAGTGCCAGAGGATCTAATCCCCTCTTCTAACTTCCATGGGCATTGCATTATACAAATGTACTTAAACACATTCAGGCAATACACACATACACATAACATAAAAATAATAAATATTTTTAAAAAATGAAAAGTAGAGATTCAACACTACTGTCATCCTTTATTACCAAGGGTTTCCAAGCTGGAAATCCCCCATGTTCCTGGTATTTTTCATCTTGTTTTGCTCTTAGAGCTCTGCATTGAGCTATGCCCTCTCTTTATATCACTTGCTGCTGTAAGGATTAGTGTAGTTACTTGAATGGATCCTAACCGTGTGTTAGTTTGAGTCTGCACGAGTTGCATGTACCCAGTTACTTAATATTTGCATTTATTCTTTGACTTAGATACAATTTCACATATTGAAAATTATAATGTAATATATTTAGGTAACTTGCTAAGGACAAATTATAGTGTCAGGAATTAAAGGCAGTCTGACTTCAAAGGAAGTGTTTCTATTTCCTTCTTATGTTGAATATAGTGTCCCTTTCTCAGGTCTGGAGCTGTCCCTACAGATAATTAAACATGTAGATTTGAAGGGAAAAGAAAAAGAAGGGCTGGAGAGAGAGAGAGAGAGAGAGAGAGAGAGAGAGAGAGAGAGAGAGAGAATGTGCTTGCTAAGCCTGCATAAGGACCAGAGCCTGGGCCCTAGGAGTCACATCAAAGTTTGGCAAAGCCATGCATGTCTGCAACCCCAGTCTCAGGGGACAGACAGGAGGATCACTGGGACTCGCTGACCAGCCAGCCTAGCCAACAATTCATGAGCTCCAGGTTCAAGAGGGTAAGGCAGAGAATGATAGAGCAGAATACTTGACATCTCCCTCTAACCTCTGCAGTCATGTCCATACGAGAGAGAGGAGAGAGAGAGAGAGAGAGAGAGAGAGAGAGAGAGAGAGAGAGAGAG
>VZQC01012951.1:699113-937629 GCA_009823505.1 Rhizomys pruinosus
ATATATATATATATATATATATATGAGGTTGCCAAGCTGTTGGGAAACCAAGAGCCTCCCAGTCCACATCTCCTTCTGCTGTTTTCATTCCCCTTGCCCAGGGGACCTGTTGTTCCTATCTAATGAATTGACCAGATGGAGGTTCTAAATTGTTTGAGTGGCCATTTCTCAATGTTGCTCTGGGAAAGTGGCTGGTCCCCATCCTTGTGTCACCCAAAGAAACAGCATTTTCAGGTAAAATTAGCACTCCTCCATACCAAAATGCTGATGAGATGTGTTCTGGGGTTCATGAATTCCCACCCCCTACCTGGAAAGCTATTAGCAATTAATGGCTGCCTGAGGGCGGGGGCAGTTTTCTACAGGGATGCAGCTCCAGAGGCTACCCATGATCCTGTGGATGGTCCCACACCCAAGAACAAACAGGTTACATGAAGTGCACTCAGGGAGAATTTTTTTTAAGCACATGAAGTTGTGAGGGAAAAGTCGTGAAGATGATAGGGAAGGAAATGGAGAGGAGAGAATAGGGGGTGGACTTAAAACACACATTATGAGATTATCACAAAATAAAAGTCATCATAAATAATGAACCTGGGTGAAAGCAAGCCCTTAAGCCACTGTGTTGTGCTTGATTAAATGAGCCTGTGTGGAAGCGGGCCTTCGAGCAACCTGCACAGCTTGAGATGACATGGGTAATTTAAAACCTCAAACCAGAAAATCTGCCTTGCAATATCATACTGTGACAGGGTCTCCACAGAGAGGATTTTTCTAATTGTCAAGTCCAAAACTCATAACCAGTTGAAACAGAAGGTGCAAGCAGGGTCGTGGCATAAACACACTTCATCAGTCTTTGTGGAGAGGGTTCAGAAGCATGAAATAAAAGCACATGATGGAGTTCAAAATCTCCGGCCCTGACCCAGACAGACTTGTGGTAAATGCTGCGTTTCTCAGTTGTTAACAGTCCACGACCTTGGGTAATATATTTTGACTCTCTGAGCACTGGTTCTCTCACATTAAAAATCAATTGTTCCACGGAATGACTGAAATGCTGCAGACACGCCAGGCACTGTGTATGACACTCTGTCTATACCAATTCCTTCTGAAGCTAGAATTGTAATTATTCATAAAGCATAACACTTTCTTGTGTTACTTATAGAATATAGATGAGAAAGAGGAAAGAAGCTTCTTAGAGATTTGTAATCTATGTTAGAACACAGGACTGCTATTTTAGCTCTACCATCCATTCCATTACATCATTGTATTTGGATACAATTTTGTTACACATATACATATATAATTTCATTATGTATATTTAGTACTAAGTGATAAGAACATTCCTTCTATCAGTAAGTACACAGATTAGTTATCTTGTTCTTGCGTTCCTTTTTGGTACTCCATAAATGTCAACAAGAACAGCTATAACATCTGAGTAAGAATGATTTGAGCCACAGATTCTTGCAAGTCAGCCTGCTATAAGGACCATTCTAGAAGTTCTATGTGCATGTTGACATTCTATGTAAATAATATTCATTCTTTGAAAGGAACATGAAGTGCAAAACAGAAAGCACTTTGCTCATGGACATATGACTTATGAGAACTATTTTTTTTTAATTTATTTTTGTATGTGTATGAATGTATTGTCTGCATGCAGGTCTGTGCACCCGTGTCGTGCAATGCCGCGGAGTTCAGAAGAGGGTCTCGGATTCCCCTGGAACTGGAGTTCTCCTGGAATTGGAGTTACAGACGGTTCTTAGCCGCCATGTGGGTGCTGGGGATCGAACCCGGGTCCTCTGCAAGAGCGTCGGTGCTCTTAACCGCTAGGCTATCTCTCCAGCCCCGACTTATGAGAACTATTAAGCAAGCACATGGCTACTTCAAACACCAAAGAGGAAGATTACCTAAGTTAGACTGAGCCAGTGCATTATGACAACTGTCTAGATGACTTCAGGGTAAAGTGATGACTTAAAACTGCATAAAGAACCCAAATATTGAAAAGTCATGACAGAAATGGGAGAAGCCATTCCATTGCAAGCTTCATATTTATGTCAGAGCTCAAATGTAAAATGGCAAATGCTGGGGACGCTGGAATAAGGCAGCATGTGGGGAGAAAGGGATGGAAGATAAAGTGAGTCTGCCGTAGAATCTCACCATGGACCAGACAATGACACCAAGCGCCAAGAAGGCTCTAGGGTTCCAGGAAGATGTGATGAAGGGTCACGTTACCTTAATGGGAAGAAGTATCTTTGATTGAAGTGCAGTTGTCCCAATTTAGGAGAAAATATAAAGCTAAATGTCACGAAAAGTCATGTACATAAGTAAGGACATAATTCACATTTCAAGATAAAGCAGCAAGATTCAAAAGCTTGAGGTCAGGGAAGACACCAGTGATGCTGGAATAACACTATCTTCAACATCACCAGTGTTTAGCAAGCCTTAATAAATGCTGTTCTCAGGGGAATGAGCATGCAAGTATGGTCAGTCTTTCTACATCCACAGAGGACTACGATGTTAGAAACCAGGCTTTGACCCACAGATAACTGAGATATGGTACAAAGATGGTCTGCAGTGAAATAGTGTGCATAGTACAGATTTTCAGGCATTAGTTCACTTGACTTATTCAGGGGATGATGAGTGTCACAAGCTGACCAGCGTCACTAGCATAAATGGATATGCATAGAGCTTATATGCCATTTTGCCCATACTTAAAAATAGGTGGTGGCGCATGCCTTTAATCCTAGCACTTGGGAGGCAGAGGCACACGGATCACTGTGAGTCCGAGGCCAGCCTGGAACTACAGAGTGAGTTCCAGGACAGCCAGAGCTACAGGGAGACCCTGTCTCAAAAAGACCAAAAAAAAAAAATAGGTAGGACCTGGCCAGGTTGTAAAAGACAGGGTGGTCTCTAAGGCAGAGTGTGGTGTCAGAAAAACGTAGAAGGGCTGAGCTTGTGTATATGAATCTGGGCACCTCATTTGGGCAGGGGAGTAGGATGGGAAAGAAAGGCTCCAAGCACTTATTTTCTTCTGAGCAGTTATTCCAGCCCTTATTGCTATATAAATCCATGGGAAGAGGACCTTCTACCATGGAGGGGAAATGAGGTTGTTGATGGCACCATGTGAATTTAGAGTGTGACTTGAGTACCTTCCAGCTACCTTATCTTAGGAATGCTCAGTCCCTATGAATTCTGTACCAGTAATGGGAAGATAAAAAATTAAACCAAAATTGCAGGGTTGATAGAGGCTTTCATACAGAAAATTTAGTATAGCCTACAGTGAGAATTTAACTATATATATAAATGAGAGAGAGAGAGAGAGAGAGAGAGAGAGAGAGAGAGAGAGAGATTGTTACCATTATCCAATAAAGGTAGTCATGGTGACAAGGGCACACCATCAAGGGGAATATGGCCTCTGATTTGACTGTCTCATCTGCCAGATGCATGAAGTTATTCCACCTTTCTGAATATCAGTTTCCTCAATTAGTAGAGATAGAAAATAATATCCATCTTGCAGGTTTGAGTTATAAGAAATAAATGAGATAATGTGAGAAAAGTACAGATGGGACTTTTGTACTTGGAAAATACAAAGAGACCTAAACCACTTCCTTTTGGATGATGACATCTTTTACTCTGGCTGTAGTCTACAGTGATCTCTCTCTCTCTCTCTCTCTCTCTCTCTCTCTCTCTCTCTCTCTCTCTCTCTCTCTCTCTCTCTCTCTCTCTCTCACACACACATACACACACACATTCAGATAAACACTGCCTAATATAAGTCATAGTTCACATAGGGCTATACAAATAGGCAGAAAGATTGTGGAGGGAATAGAGGATGGATAGGTGGGTGGAATGGTGGATGGGTGGATAGATATAGATGGGTGGGTGGACGGATGAGTGGATGTCTTGGTGGATGTATGGATGGGTAGAATGTGTATCTTCTGAGAAGACAGTATAACTGACATGGCCCTGTTTATCCCTCCCCCCCAATTGCTTCCTATATTTCTTAACTTCCTTTGGGCATGAAATAAACCAGAAGCCATTTTGGAAATTTCAAGTGATTGCCTGGTTTGTACTGTCATTACAATTCAGAAGGGTCTTTGAACCAAAACCACCGGGCAATGGAGCCTAAAGAACTGTATCCTGGCTGAAGTGAGGGGCAAGGCAGGCCAGCTAATCTGGAGCCACTCAGTGGTAGGGAGATGCAGGAACCTCCCATCTTCACTGTGAGGATTAACAAGGCAGCATATGTCAGAACACAACTCAACACCCAGCAAAGCAACTACACTGCCACAGTTAGCACTAATAAGGTCGTTATTGTCAGTGCTGAAAAGCCCCTGGCTTGATGTGAGAAGACCTGGAACGGGAGTTTTAACAGATGGATTCCCTAAAGACACACTAAGAGAATCAACAGAGGGAAGAAAGGTAGGATGTTACACAACATGCAGCACCACTAACAGAGCTGACATGAGCTGAACACAAAGATGACAGCTTGAATCTGGGCTTGCTACTCACTGAATGATTACAGAACCACTGAAGTGGGACTTATTTCTCTCTCTCTCTCTCTCTCTCTCTCTCTCTCTCTCTCTCTCTCTCTCTCTCTCTCTCCAAAAAACAAACAACACTCTACCCTTCCTCCTCCACAGTAAATCCCATCTCTGTTTTGCAGCCAAGCACCAGTAGATCACTTTTATTAATGCTTAACTGTCTTGCTTCCCATTTCTCCCTTAATCTGCAATCCAGGTTCAAGGTTCATGCTGCAGGGAAAGAAGTTCCACCTCTTGTAATGACTCCAACCCTCTCTGTTCCTGAGTTATGAGAACAGCAAGCACCATATCTGACAAGAACAGAGCCTAGGAATGGGAAGGTCATTTCCCTGTGGGGCTCTGAACATCCTATTCTATAAGGCAGGACTTGGGCTATGAGGACACATCATTTCTAGGCTGTATAGCTAGCTTTGCTTATTGGTGAAGCTCAGACACTCACATAGCTTATGTAGCTTCCCCAGGCTCGCTTCTTATGATTAACCTACCCAGTATGCAGTGGAGCCCCCCACCCCCACCCTGTGCTTATCCCTTCTCCCAGGATCCCCCATATTGCCTAGACAGGATTTAGATCTTGGACTCCCCCGAGTTCAAGACAAGCATCCATTTCCAGAGGAAGTTGCTAGTTCTCTCAGCAACCTACTGTCATCCTGTCTCCAGGCATGCCATATGTGATATTGACAGGAAACATTGCCTGACTGAACGGGGTCCCCAGAGCATGCAGTGCTAAGCAATGAATGAATGGTTCCAATAATAAACACATTGTCTGAAAAGGACGAGAACTTTGGCAGGCATTTCTCCATCTAACTCAACCATACAAGGTATTGAGAGTCTGGGGGGTTTTAATCAATAATGCATGAGCCCCTAGTCCAAAGTCCTCAAGAAATAAAATAAACAGTAATAAAATAAACAGTAATAAAATAGTTCTCCTGTCTTTAGGATGACAGAAAATAGTTTAATTTCTTTAAAATATATTTTATTTATCTGTTGATAATTTTTTAGTTTTATTTTTTATTTTTATTTTATGTGTATGAGTATAATGCCTGTATGCAGGTAGATGTACCCATGTCATAACAATGCCTGCAGAAGTCAGAAGAGGCCATTGGGTCCCCTGAAACTGGAGTTACAGACAGTTAGCAGCCATGTGGGTAATGGGAATTGAACCCGGGTCCTCTGGAAGAGCAGTCAGTGCTCTTAACTGCTGACCCATCCCTCAGCTCCCTGCTGAGAATTTTATATGTACATATCATATATTTTGATCAGATCCTACCTCTCTTCCTCTCCCACTCCTCATCTCTCTCATTAACCAGTGAGTCTAATTACTGCATCCCATACACTCATTGGATGAGGCCATCCACACACTGGTGCAAGCAGAACTCCCTATGTGCCACACCCCTGAGGAAATGACTCTACCTCCATCAGCAGCCATAGCTCCTCAGCTGGCTGGCCACTCCCCATGTTGGCATGTTGACTGGCTTAGAAAGGTCTTACGCAGTCAGCCAGAGCTGTCGGTGGCTCCTCAACTGGGGTGGGGGAGGGGGTTCATGAGCCCCTGCTCCAACCTTGTTAGGGCTTCACCTGGATCCTGCACTATTCTTGTTCAATCAGCTCCTGCTGCTGCGAGTTCATGAGTGCAAAGACTGTCAGATCCAGAAGACAATGTTCTACAGCTCTCCTCTCCAGTTTCTGTCTCATATTATCACACATTATACATGGGAAAGAGGTACAAAGATGTGAAGAAATTTCCCCAAAGTCACACAGCAAGGAAGCAGTGGAGATGGACTGAAAACTAAAGCTTAGCAGATTTAGCCGCACACCCTCCACTGCAGAGTGATCTTCCATAAACAAGCACACAGTCAACCCACAACAGTGCTAGAAGCTTAGGGGAAACATGTAAGAGATGCTTTCATCTTGGATGACCTGTGGAGTAGCAGTCCTTGAGTCCCTTTGTGTATATGGGTTTGATTCGTTGTCATTCCTTTTACAGAAGGCCAATTGAACCTAGAAAGATTCTAACCAGACGTGGGAAAAGATTTCATGAGAACCTAAAGAAGGGTGCCAGCATGGGTAGCAGGCCTGGCATGTCCTGACAAGGTATTTCTCAGGAAGAGGAAAGCCCCGTTATATGTTCAATAGGTCTTAGAATCAACTACTACCAACTCACAGGTGACCTTACGCCAATCAGTCAGTGTCTCAAAGCTTCTCTCATTGGATTTCTACCATGAAATCAAACTGCTAAATTTATAAATGCGGCACCAAAGTCCCATTCCAAGATTCAGATGAGTGCATCCTCTGGCTAACGAAATCCCAAGTAGGATCGATAGCCATCTTTCAGCCTCCACTTGGAGTGCTTGCTCTGAATCCAAGGCTTGGGCCCCCATACCCTGAGTCTACCTTGGCCTTAGTCTAAGAGTAGTACTCTGGCTCTGAAAGAAAGGGCATGTATGTATTGTGATTGAGCCTTGGTGGTGCTGGATGAACATCTGCTGTTCCCTCACTATGTAATTCAGAAGTTGCCACCACTCTTAGAAGCCCACTGAGAATTTTATCTCTGGAAGAAAAATCAATGTTCACACTTGATACAATGCTATAATTAACTTGATGGACATCATTTAGAGGCTACATCCCAATTTTCAGAAGATAAATATGAAAACCAAGGTAAAGTAAGGCCACCTGTTGATACAGTAGACAGAACATGTGTTGCAGAGTGCAATTTTCCTCTATGATTCCTGCCTAAGTCAAGTGACAGGACAGATATGATGACCCCACTAGTTGTGACAAGTGAGGAGGACTGAAGCAGATGTGTAGGGAATCTGGGAAGAAAAGCAGACAATAGTGAAATTCAACGCAGTTACCAGAAGCAGGAACCAGGAGCCTTTGAACTCTAGTTCAATTTAGCTCTGTCTGAACACACCAGAGAAGCCTTAAAAGTGCCAAAATGTCCCAAGATTGATAGAAATGCTTTCCAGATACTGGAAGATGTTTCTTCATGGGAATGGTAGAGATATGATGACTGTTCATGAAGCAGGGCTGGGCACTTTGTGCCCTATGGGCATGGAGCACATGCTGCCCTACCACACTTGAAGCTGGGGTTGGGAAAGCAAATACACACATACATACATACAACATACATAAATACATACATACACACATACATACACACATAGACATATACATAAATTTATACACACATACATACATATATACATAAGTACATACACACATACATACACACATAATACATATATACACACATACATAAATACATGCACACATACATAGAGAGAGATTGGAATACCTTTGTACTGGAAGTACATTGGTGTTTGTACATCATTCACACTTTAGCCTACAGTAAGCAACTATAAACCTTCTTCAAAAATTAATAATAATAAAAGGGTCTGAAGAGATGGCTCAGTGGTTAAGAGCATTGACTGCCCTTGCAGAGGACTCAGGTTCGATTCTCAGCACCCACATGGTGGCTAAGAACTGACTTTAACTCCAGTTACAGGGGAATCCGACGTCCTCTTCTGACTTCCGCTGCATTGCACAACACGGGTGCACCAACCTAAATGCAGACAATACACTCATACACATAAAAAAAAAAAACCCTTCTTCACAAATATCTATCCATTCATAAACTAATAAACATTCAGAAAATGTTTCAATATGCATAACAGAATCTCATTATGTATTATATCCTCATACAAGTGCATATAAACTCCATTTTTGAAGAAGACAAGCATATATTTTCTAAAAGTTTAGCAATGCTTTTGAATGATTCAGATTTTTGGTTCTGATTTTTATTCTAACTCATTTAAGTGAATATCCATTTTTGGTTCAATGGAATAAAGTTCTGGTTGCAGGTGGTCAGCCACAACATCAGGCATAACCTAGAGTGTGGGGCTGTGAAAGGAATCTGTTCCTGAGTATGTGAGGCCCGGCTCTACATTTCCTAAAGGGGCTTGTGATGATTTTTTAGGTGAAACAAAGGAACAGGACAGGAAGGACATGGGAAATACAATGTTATGGAGAACGTGCCAGCTCACGGGCTGGAAGTTTCTGCAAGTATGCTTATTCAATACATCATTGTGATATGTAAGTTGCATATATCTTCTGAATCATCTCCTGCATGCATAATTCCAGTAAAAAGAAACAAGTAGGAGAAGTTATCTGGCAGATATCTAGAAAAAAAAAACATGCACAAGGCATAAAAATAATTACAAGAGCTGTGCTGGGTAGCTTTAGTGTCAATTTGACACACCTGGGTAGAGCAAGCCTCAGTCGGGGAATTGCCTACACTGGACTGGCCTGTGGCACATATCTCAAAAGGAATAATGTACTTGGAAAAAGAAGTTGGAATTTAATGGCTGTTCTACTCCTGGTCCATTTTCCCATGAGTAGAGGCCAGTTCTGTCTGGGGAATAATCATGAATGTAGCATCCACAAATCAGACACTCAACCCTACTGTCTTATCATTATATACAAATATGAAGATGATGAAAGCATTTTATTCCAAACATCAGTTGATCAATACTGGACTGAACCTGGCTGTGAGCCAGCAATGAATGATCAGCTTGAGAAAAACAAGTGATAGGGTTTACTCTAGTAAAATAGGGTAGTAGAAAAACGAAGGAAATCAAAGACAAAGGGAGGCTTTAACTCAGTATGAGCCTCAAGAAAGTTCCCAAAATGAGCTTGCCACCTGACCCAGTCATACCACTCCTGAGTATATACCCACAAGACTCATCTTACCACAGAGATACATGCACAGCCATGTTTATTGCAGCTCTCTTCACAATAGCAAGGAGCTGGAACCAACCCAAGTACCCCTCAGCTGATGAGTAGATAGAGAAAATGTGGTACATCTACACAATGGAGTGCTATACAGCGGTAAAGAAAGGTGACATCATGAGCTTTGCAGATAAATGCATGGAACTAGAAGATATTATGTTAAGTGAAGTAACATAGTCCCAGAAAAACAAATGAATAATGGTATCCCTCATCTGTGGATGCTAGCGCCAATTACCTAATTGTAAGGCAAACTGAGCAATGTTAATGTTATATTCCTCATGATCTGAAAACAACTATGCTCTTATATTGTGAATCCCTTAACAGGTTCTAGAACTAAGTTACCATTTATTTTCAGACTCAGGAATTTTTGATATATGGGTGGAGGGTATGTATGCATATTGTAGAATAATACAAGATCATAAGAATGAGGAAAAACCTAGTTTGTCATGACATTGTGTCTGACCACAGTATATTTTATGGGAGTGCTTCTTAGTATTTCTTATACAAGGCTGTTTGAGCTTTTGTCCAAGCCTTTTCTAAAATATTACACAGTAGTTAAAAGTATCAGCTGGAATAACTTAGCCTTTCTGGATGCTTAAGGACCATATTTAATGCCCATAATAATTTGGCCAAGGGTCTTAAGGGATAACTGTTCCTTTCCCTCAGAGGTGAACTAAATCACAGGGGACTATGCATGGGGGCATCTCTTGAAATGTCCTGCAAATGTGAGTCACCAGTCTTCCTGTACAGGGAGTTCTTAGAGATCCATTAATGGGAATTCAGCCAGTGTCCAGTCTATGAAGAGGAAAGTCTGTTTATGCTTCAAAAAGGGAAGCCTGGTCTAGCAAGACCTGACTTTGTCCTTCAGTGGTTGGAACTGATAACTGAAAAGCCAAAAGGAAGATCTCCCAAGACCAGCTGAAGCACAGGTACCAACCAGGGCGCAGGCTAAAGAGAACCCCCCCAACTGGGATTACGAAGGCATCTGAAGGAGGCAAGCAAAGCAAGCCTTCAACACAGTGAAGAGGCATTTAGGACTCACTATGGAATACAGGCAAGGAGAAGCCCATATGCCAGGAACATGAAGAAGAGACAACATGGAAAAGGGGCAGGATAATCCCACACCAAGCTCTACCAATCCTATGGAAGATTCCTACAGTGGGATCCCCCTGGGGATGGCCCAGGACACAGATATCAGAAACACAATTGTGAACATACGTAAAGAACTACAAGATTATAAACAGCAAATCAAAGAACTAAGAAAAAAGAATGAAGAACTCAAGAAGGACCTAGAGAGAGACATGACAAACTCCAGAAGGAAGAAGAAATACTGAAAAGATCCCATGCTGAAAAAGATAAGGAAACCAACCAGCAAAGCAAAGAGCTACAGAGAGATGGAGAAGCTCCAAAAGGAAGTAAAAATACTAAAGAAATCAGAAGAGGAAATTAAAAAGGAATTCAAACACTCATCCAATCAAGAGAAAATGAATGGAAAAAGCCCCAGAAGCAGAATGGAGGAAGCAGAACAAAGAATATCAGACCTGGAAGATAACACAGAACAACTAAAAACCTCAAGTAAAGATTATGAAAATTTTAAAAATACACAAAAGTGGAACAACCAGGAACTGTGGGACACTATGAAAAGATCAAAACCTCCGCCTCATAGGAATAGAGGAAGGAGAAGAATCCCAATCGGAGGAATAGTATTGATCAGATCTTCAACAGAATAATAGAAGAAACTTCCCAAACTAAAACAAGACAAACAATACAAATACAAGAAGCACACCGAACTCCAAAAGACAAGATCAGAAAAGAAAAACTCTCCATGCCACATCATGATTTAAAATGCTAGACACGCCGGGCGTGCATGGTGAAGCGCCACGCCTTTTATCCTTATGCACTCGGAGAGGCAAGAGGCAGGTGAGAATCTCTCTGTGAGTCCAAGGCCAGCCTGGTCATACAGAGTGGTGTTCCAGGACCAGCTGGGGCTACAGGGAGACCACCTGTCTCGAAAAGAACAAAAAAATGCTAGACACCCCAAAAACCAAACGACAAAAATCCTTAAAGTGATAAGAGAAAAACAACAAGACCGTGAACTATAAGGTGGAAAACTATCACGAATAACACTTGATTTCTTCAATCACAAACTATGAAAGCAAGCCAAGGGCATGGTGCAAAGCACTCCCACTGTAGACAGCGACCAAATTAGATGCCCAACCCATGGATTACCTCTTATACCCAGACAAAAAACAAATGTCATAATATAGTGAGGAGAGAAAAACACCTTCCTATGATATAAAACAACTTGAAAGAATACATGTCTGGAAAAACCAACCCTTCCAGAAACTTGAAGCATTCAAAAAGACAGAAGAAAGGAAAGACAGAAAGAAAGAGCAACAATCCCCAGGCACTAGAAAGAGAAAAATCAATACAAATGCATAACCAGAAGTTAGAAAACCTAAACCCAAACTGCAAATAGATATATAGGCAAAAGGACGCAACACAAAGTATCAGTCATAACCGTAAATATTAATGGCTAAAATTCCCCAATCAAAAGACCTACGACTGGAGTTTGGATTAGGAAACAGATCCATCATTATGCTGTCTACAAGAAACACATCTATCTTACTTCAAGGACAGGCACCCACCTTAAAGTGAAAGGATGAAAAATATTCCAAGCAAAATGTACCAAAAGAAAGCAGGTGTTGCTTTTATATCAGACAAAATAGACTTCAAAGTAAAAGAAACAGAAGAGACAAAGAAGCCATTACTTTTATCACAAGAACAACTTCACTCGAAGAGATTTCACAAATGAGTATTCTGATGCCCCAAACCTGGGTGCACAAAACTTATAAAAACAATTCTCCAGGACCACAAGTCACACACTAAAACCAGTACACTCATAATAGGGGACTTTCATACCCCACTGATCCTTTGGAACAGGTAAACAGGACAAGAATAAACAGAGAGACATCTGAACTGAATGATATGAATACATCAAATGGACCTCATAGACCTACCGAATACTTCCACCTTAATGACCAGGAGAATACAGCTTTCTTCTCAGCACCCCAGGAACATTCTCCAAATCGACCACATACTGGGCAAAAACAGAAGAAGTAACCTCCACAATACGAAAAAGATTGAAATAAGTTTCATGCATTCTATCCACCACAGTGCAATAAAGCTCAACACTCAACACCAGGATAAGCCCTATATCCTACACGAACACATGGAGACTAAACAACACCATACATGAATAATAATGGGTCAAGGACAAGAATAAAGAAATGAATGAAAAGCATTCCGGAAACTGAATGACAATGACATACAACACATAACAAACCTATGGGATAACCTTAGAAAGCAGTACTAAGAGGGAAGTTTATAGCCCTGGGTGCCTACATCAGAAAAATGGAAAGAACAAATGAAATCTAACACTTGCAGCTATAAAGCACTTGAAGACAAAACAATATGAAGCTAAATGTAACAGACAGGAAAAAAATAACAAAACTCAGAGCAGAATCAATGAATAGAAACAAAGAAAACAATACAAAAAATCAATGAATCCACAAGTTGTTCTTTGAAAGATAAAGAATAAACAAATAAAAAAAAAAAAAAAGAAAGACGGAACAACTCCAATCAATATATCGTGATGAAAAGGGAAAATATCACACAGACAGGAAAAAAATCCGAAAATATATATGGGAATACTTCCAAAAACCTATTACTCTACCAGTGTGGAAACCTAAAGAAATTCGATGAATATCTGAAATCCTGGGAATCACCAAAGCTCAACCAAGAAGAGATAACAGCTTAAACAGACCTCAAATACATGTAAGAATAATTTTAGATTGTAATTAGAAATCCTCCCAATAAAAAAGCCCAAGGCCCAGACGGTTTCATGGCAGATTCTTAAAAATTTCAAAAGACCTAAACCATTATTACTGAAACTGTTTAGAAGGATACAAACAGAGGGACATTCTCCCAAATTCATTCTATGAAGCCAGCATCAACTCTAATACCAAAAACCAGGCAAAGATACAAACCAAACAAAAGAGATATAGACCCATCTCCCTAATGAACACAGATGCCAAAAGTCTAAAAACAGGATCCTGGCAAATCACATTACAGAACCACATCAAGAAGATCATCCATCATGACCAAGTGGATTCATACCAGAAGATGCAGGGGATGGTTTCAACATACGAAAATCAATAAACATCATCAAAACATAAAACGGAATCAAAGACACAAACCACCCCATCATCTCAATTGTGCTGAAAAAAGCTTTGACAAAATCCAGCATCCCTTCATGCTATTAAGTCCTAGAATGGAATTGGATGGAGGGATCATTCTCAATGTAATCAAAGCTATAACTGGAAACCCACAGCCAATATCATCCTAAATGGGGAAATGACCAAAAGCATTCCCTTTAAGGGAGGAACTCAGCAAGCTGCCCCCTGTCACCACTCCTCTTCAATACAGGTGCTTGACATGAAACCTTGCTAGCTAGAGCAATAAGCAAGAAAAGGAAACTAAAGATAATACTCATTGGGAAAGAGGGAAAGAGGAAGTCATCGCTGATCCCTATTTGCTGATGATATGATTGTTTACTTAAGGGAGCTCAAAACCCACCCAGAAAACTCCTAGAAATGAATTAACAGCTTCAGCAAAGTGGAAGGATACAAAACTTCTAACCTTTAAATTAATAAAAATGGCCTCCTCCTTTCTTTACACCAAGAAACAAGTCAAGGAGAAAGAAAATTCAAGTGAACTCCCTTCCACTCACAATAGCCTCACAACAATAAAATACCTAGGAACAAACATAAACAAGCACCAGATCCACAACAAAATTTTAAACCTTTAAAGAAAGACATTGCAGAAGACATCAGAAGAGGGAAAACCTCCCATGTCATGGACTAGAAAATTAACATTGTAAAAATGTCCCATTTTACCAAAACTCTTGTATAGATTTAGGTAATCTCAATCAAAATCCCCAAGAGTTTCTTCACAGGCGTTGGAAAAAAAAAGTCCTTAATTTCATTTGAAAAACAAAAGACCCCAAATAGCCAAAACCACCCTGAGGGAAAAGAAAAAAGCAACACAGGGGGATCTCTATACCCGACTTCAAACTATAGCCACCCGGCTACAGTCATAAAAAACCGCCTGGTACTGGCACAAAAAACAACCTGTTGACAAATGGAACTAAACCGAAGATCCAAACCTGAGCACATACAATTCAGCCATCTCATATTTGACCAAGGGGCCAAGAAAGCCACAATGGAGAAAAGACAGCATCTTCTGCAAGTGGTGTTGGCAAAACTGGATCACCATTTTAGAGAATGAAATTAAAACCCCTACCTCTCACCCTGTACAAAAGTCAACTTCAGATGGATCAAAGACCTCAAAGGTGAAACCCCAAACTCTGAAAGGCAATAGAAGAAAAAGTTGGCAGCAGACTCAAGACATAGGCGTAGGAAACGCTTCCTAAATCACACAGCAGCTGCACAATTAAGTCTACAATTGACCAAATGGCGACCTCATTAAACTAAAAAGCTTCTGTACATCAAACAGAACAATCAAGTCAAGTGAAGAGAAGAGAAATCCACTGCGTGGGAGGAAACCTTTACTGCGAAAAACTTGACAAAGCATTGATTTCCAGAATATATAAACTACTCAAAAACAAAGAAAGAAAACAAATGAGTTACTCAATAGATGGAGCAAAGAGCGAACAGTCTTCACAATGAGGAATTAGAGATAGGTGTGAGAAACACCTCTAAGTATTCAACATCCTAATCATTAAGGAAATGCAATCAAACCACTTTACTTAAGATATCCATCTTACTCCAATAAGACTGGCTAGGTCAAGGAAAACAAATGGTACCAATTGCTGGAGAGGTTGTGGGGAAAGGGAACACTCATCCACTGTGGTGGAATTGTAAACTCATTATGCCACTATGGAAAGCAGCGTGTTGGAGAACCCTTGGAAGACTTGGAATGAACTTGACCACCTGAACCACCATACCAGCTCTAGGCATGTACCTCAAGACTCACCCCACCACAGAGATACATGCACGGCCATGTTATTTCAGCTCTCTTCACATTAGCAAGGAGTTTGGAACCAACCCAAATGCCCATCAACTGATGAGTGGATGGAAAATGTGGTACAACTACACATGGAGTTCTATGCAGCAGTAAAGAAAAGAAGATGACATCATGAGCTTTGCAGAAAAAAAATGGCTGGAGCTAGAGGACATCATTCCGGAGTGAAGTAACACAATCCAGCAAAAAACAAATGAGGAATGTATCCCTCATCTGTGGATGCTAGTTGCCAATTACCTAGTGTAGTATTTCTTGCACAGCCCCTTGAGCTTTTGTCCAAAGCAGTTGGGAGTGGAGTGATGAATATTGGAAACAACAACAGAAAGGACTGCGTTGACGAAGACTGACTGAAACAATGAACTTTGCCAAAACAGTCAATTTCCCACATGGAGAATATTGAGAAGACTGAGAAAGGATTGAAAAGCATGTTTGGCAGAATGCATGAGCTCTGGTGGGGTGGGGATTGGGTGGGTGGGAGGGAGAAGGAAAAAAAAATATAAATAAATAAATTAAAAAAAAAAAAAAAAGCCAAAAGAAGCCAGGGGCTCTCTCCCACCCCCCCAAAACCTGAGTGAACCTTGAGGACCAGATCTTCAAGTGACCTTGAGAAAACAAAAACATTGGTTAATCTGGGCTAGTGGTCTTAAACATCCAAAAGGAAATTATAACCAGAAATAAGGAAATGGTTATGCCTGAGAAATTGTACTTCAAGTGTGAAACTTGAGATATTAGTAAAAAGACACAAAAGTAAAAAAAAAAAAAAAACAAAAAAAAAAGAGAACAGTTGTTTTGCCTCTCTTACTGGCAAGTGCAGCTACCCTGTGGCTGCCACTGCTTTTGCCATCCTTCAAAGACATGAGACACAGTTTTTCAACCTTCCAATATGGACTGAAGACTCATGTCTCTCCAAGAATCCTCCAAACCTTTAGTGCCAGATGGGGACTGCTGAGACAACCAACTTGTGGACAGAAAATACTACTGGGGTTTCAGCATCTTCAGAGTACAGACTGCCACTGTTGGACTACCCAGGCTGTATCATGGAGACCAGTACAGGTAGATCAAGACAGGATGAGGTGCTTATTGGACCTCATTTGGTGACCATGGGAAGGGAAAACTCAACTCCTTATGTGGAGCACAAGGGCAGAACTAATGGTGGTTTGGGCTTGCCACGGAGGAGCCTTCAAATATGATATCTTTCAGTCTAATAAAGAAAAAAACATTCATAAGCTGAAGATGCTAAAACCTATGATATACATGGCATACATATATGCATATTTTGGAGTGATGCATATTGAAGGAATAACAACAAGACTGGGTCAAAGAACTGACTGAAATGGTGAACTTCTGCTCAAAAACATAAACTTCTGCATCAACAATTTTGAGAGAGACTGAGAAAAAGATGAAAAACATGTTTGGCAGAATGCATGTGCTCTGATGGGATGGGGGGCAGGGACGGGGGCACAGGTCTAGATTTGATTTGAAATTTTGTATGAAATGCACAAAGCTTCAATAAAAAACTGGCTTTAAAAAAAAAGAAAGCAAGTTCCCCAAATAAGGACACATGTTAGAGACAGAAAACAGGAGAAAGAATTAGGAGGAACACGTTGCAGGTGGACAGGTTACTTCTAGCAAGAATGGGTTTAAGAATGGAGTGAATAGTACACAGAAAATCCTGGAAGTTCTGAGTGGACAGGGTGGGTAGGAGACTGGCTGCCAGTCAGCTTCCAGAATCATAACATAAACACACTACAACTTGTTTGGCATAGCATGAGAGGACTCTACAGAATCCGCCCAGCTCTGTCTGGAGACACTGAGTGCTTCAACCATCGAACCATCTAGTGGCACCTTTTGCCTCAATTCAGAAGGGAGATGAACTCAACATCTAGCTCTCTGCCTTTCCTGCATCTTTCAAGTACAAACTAGACTTTACCTTGAAGGAGCCCGAAAATCAGCACGAATGACTCCTGTGGCCTATTTTCCTATCCTAGCAGGTGGGATTAGACAGGAACTGATGGAGCTTCTAGTCTCTAAATGAGATCATGTAAAATTATCAGCATAGGGTTGGCAGGAAATAAGAGCTTACCCTATATATGTTATAGTCACAATTTATAAGAGTTTATAGTTCTCCCATTAGGCTTTAAAAATATGAAGGAAAAGTCTTCTGTTTATCATATTTATTATTATTTTTTGAGAAAGGCTCTTACTATGTAGCTCTAACTGGACTGGAATTCTATTTGTAGACTAGGCTGGCCTTGAACTAATAGAGATTTGCCTTCCTCTGCCTCGAGTGCTGGGATTAAATACTTGTACTTCCATTTTTTTTTTCATTTCTAAGTCCCAAATATCTTGTACCCTGAATAGCACAAGAACATTGATTATAGTGTGGTGAGTGAATAAATAAAGGAGCAAAAGAAATAGTGGTTGGGGCTGGAGAGATGGTCTAGTGGTTAAGACCACCAAATCCTCTTGCAGAGGACCTGGGTTTGATCCCCAGCACCCACATGGCAGTTGAGAACCGTCTTTAACTCCAGTTCCAGGGAAATCCTAAGCCCTCTTCTAACCTCCGTGGCATTGCATGACATGGGTGCACAAACCTACATGCAGACAGTACATTCATACACATAAAAATAAATAAATAAAATAAAATAAATATTTTTAAAAGGTTAAAGGATCACTTCTTTAAAAAAAAAGAAGAAGAAGAAGAAAAGAAATAGTGGTTTAAGAGAGGCTCCAGCAATCAAAAGCAAACAAAAAGCTGCTTATGCTGGGACAGGAACTTACAGTACAGATCTGATGACCTATGGGCTCCCCCACCAAGACTGACAGCACAAATGCACCCTAGAGGGAGATGAAAATGCAGCCCAGAAGCTCAGAACACAGACCACGATCTCCTGGGAGACCAGTGGTCCATAAGATAGGCATGACTGACTCAGTTTCAAAGTAAGAGAACAGTGAGATGTAATGGTTATCTTTAATTTTTAATTTGAAACAGCTAGACTCACCTGGAAGAGAGTCCCAATGAGTGACAGCCTCTGAGCATGTCTGTGCCAGGTTGTCTTGATTGTGTTCATTGATGAGGAAAGACCCATCCACTATGGTTGGCATCATTTCCTGGGAAGGGGATGCTTGAAGAATACAGGCACCATTAGGAGAGCTCAGTAGGCTTTGAAGAGTATTAGCACTGCAAATCTTACTGCCTCATCCTGTGGTTTGAATGTGTGAATGAAGTTGAGGTGACCTGAGAAGGTGTTCTTTCAATTAAGGTCAGCTATCCTAAATCCATGTCTTTCTCCTGTAGACCCTTTCAATAAGATTCAACCAGACAAAAGAAAGTTGACTTTTAATCAACAATGATTGAACAGCTCTATTCTGACGCCCTGCCACCATATTCCCCCCAAAGCTTTGCTTTCGTGGATGCCACCATCAAATCTCCATTTTCTCCAGAGTGAGGACACACTTATCTGCTAAGAAAGCCCTGCCCACTGAGGTCAAGCCTATTATAGTGTATTTCCTGATACTGAGGATTAGGTTATACCTGCCTCTTTTCCTGGTTCTTCAGTCTACCCTTTAGAGAAACTAAGAGCCTGTCTCAGTGATCCAGGAGGCCATTACTGAAGACAAAATGGCACAGTATGCACCCTCTCCACTACTCTTTGTAGCACAATCAGGGCTCAAGTTGCCAGGGTTGGAGTGTTCATGCTTATTCACACTTGCTGCTGAGCCTGAACTGTATGTGTAGGGAGAATGCAGAACTTGGACTGCAGCAGAAAAGTGGGCTGTGCCCTGTCCTCTCTGCCCCAGGACAAGAGAGTGAGGTGGACATTCTCCAACTCATTCTGGGCTGCCACAAATGCAAAGGGGGCACCAGCATACTTTCTCACTGTGGACCATTGGATACAATTTGGGGGCTGTTTGTGTAGGCTTTAGAAGAAAAAGGTATACCTCTCCAGACCGACATGGAAGGGACAATGGGCCTTCCACAGAACAGCTTCCATGGCTTCATTTCAGCTGCATTGCTCTCTGTGGATGGCTGTCTGCTCATGTGTAAAATGGAAAGACAATACGCATGCCTCAAGCATAATTAAATGAAATGATGTAGATAAATGTAGGGTGTAAGAGAGGATAAAGCAGTCTGATTTTCGAGTTTTGAGTTTTTATTTCTCACACCATTTGACCTAGAGCTGTTCATATGTGCAAGATGAGAGGCAGGGTAAAGAGGTGAATGGACGGATGGATGGATGGATGGATGGATGGATGGATGGATGGATGGATGGATGGATGGATGGAGGGAGGGATGGATGGATGGATTAGTTAATTTTGCAGTGCTGTGACAATACATCTTAGATAAACAACTCAAGGAAAGAATTTACTTGAGTTAGTTCAGAATATAGTTCAGAAGTTTGAGTCCTTTAAAATAAGAAAGCCCTGGAGAAACAGCAGAGGAAGCCTGAAGAGGCAGATGCTTAGTCACATGGCTGCTTAGTCACATGGCTGCGGACAGGAAGCACAGAACTACACAGGTCCCAGGTCCAGCATGCATCCAAAAGCTTATTTCCTGTGCTGTACTTCCTCTGCTCGGCTTGCGGGGCCTTGAAGATAGTGCCACAAGCTGGGAATGGAGCACCTCAGACATGACCTCATGGGGATGTTCCAGATTAAATCATAGCATTGGATGGGTGGATAATGGGTGGATGTAGCTGTGGATAGATGCCCTCTCAATAAAGGCACTTGTGGGTCAAATGACACCCTTTCTTTAGGTAAGATGAGCCATATGGCAGCCAGGAACTGCAAGCACAGGCTTCAGAGAGAGCGAGTGCAGGCTCCACACTCAGACCACCAGGGGCAGTGTCCCCTCACTCCCATGGCAGAAAAGCCCCCAAGGCAGAGAACATAAGAATGTGGTTTTGTTTTTTTTTTTTTAAGTGTATGAGTGTACTGTCTGCATGTTGGTTGGTGCATCTGTGTCTTGCAATGCTGCGGAGGTCAGAAGAACATGTTGGATTCCCCTGGAACTGGAGTTTAAAATGGTTCTTAGCCACCATGTGGGTGCTGGGAATTGAACCCTGGTTCTCTGCAAGAGCAGTCAGTGCTCTTAACTGCTGAGCCATCTCTCCAGTTCCAGAATGTGATGTATACACATGGAGATTTTATTCACAAATACACCCCCACTCCCTACCCCTGCCAAATAGATATTATCATAGGCTCTGGATTTCGAATGAGGAAAAGTATAGTCTAAAATTATATAACCCAATATGTCCATTTTGTTCAGAATCTTAGAGAGGGTTTGAACTTATCAAGACTTCACACCAAACTATAAATCCTAGCCACTGAGCAAGTGTCTCCCACCACAGTCCTCTGATCAAATCTAACACAAGGCAGCTTTGCAAGCAGATGTTGGTGGGACAGGAGGTGGCAGTGTGCAGATGTTTTTACTTATTGTTCTGAATTTAGAGACTGCTGGAGCTGTAGAGCTATATGGCAAGTCCACAGGTTCCACTTCATTTCTGATCCCCGTGGTCCCACTGAGAGCAGAGAAATAAGCAGAGGAGGTTGAGCTTTCTCCAAACATAAATATGATTTCACAGAAATCCCAAACTGGTAAGAGTTGAAGTTCATGAGAGGCCTCTTGGTCACAATCTTGATGTGTCTCCATCGCCATTCCCACCAAGCTGACGTAAGTAACCAGCCAACAAAAGGATTTAAACATGAGAGTGCCTGCTGTGCTCCAGGCAAGCACCATCTCCACCTGCCACAGTCCCTTCCCATTCTCCAGACAAACTATACTCTAGGCCAACTATGACCACATGAGCTCACATTAAAGCACTCTGTGATACCCAGCTTTCTGTCACTATAACAAAACACCTGAGATGATATAAAGGAAAAGGGAAGTCAGGCAGGTTGGCACAAACCTTGAATCCCAGAGCCAGGTGGATCTCTGTGTGTTCAAGCACAGCCTGGTCTATATAGGGAGTTCGAGGCCAGCCAGGGTTACACAGTGAGGCCTTGTCTTGAGAGAGAAAGAGAGAGAGCAAGAGAGAATGAGAGAAAGAAGAGATTATTTTTATTAAAGTTCAGGAAATGAATTCCAGTGAATCCACGCCTATTGATTTCATGTACAGTGCTAGATGGCAGTGGCGAGGGGTGCCTGAAAGACAGGATTGTTCACATCAGAAGCCAGGAAGCAAAAGAGAAAGTTCCAGCAATACCAAAGTCCCCAAGTCCTCTGGGAGCACACTCCAAAGACCTAAGAATTGATCTCTCCAAGGTTCCACTGTAAACCAGTTGTACCACCTGGGGTCCATGCCCTTAACACATGGGCCTTTTGGGGTCTATCCAAATTATACAGCATATTCCTCCTCATTTACCTGACACCACTACCAGAAGATGGGGTCCAGGACCTAGATATGTTTGTTTACCTCCCCTGTGGGGCCTCCTCTGCATCCTCTCCCAGGCAGCATCACTGGGGTGATGCCATGTGCTGAAGCACCATGCCATCATCCTGCCTTGTTCTGGTCACAATGGATACAGTAGCCTGTGAGCTCTGCCCAGTCCTCCCAGAGACTCTCCTTCTGACCACAGTGGATACAGTAGCCTGTGAGCTCTGCCCAGTCCTCCCTGAGACTCTCCTTCTGACCACAATGGATACAGTAGCCTGTGAGCTCTGCCCAGTCCTCCCTGAGACTCTCCTTCTGACCACAATGGATACAGTAGCCTGTGAGCTCTGCCCAGTCCTCCCTGAGACTCTCCTTCTGACCACAATGGATACAGTAGCCTGTGAGCTCTGCCCAGTCCTCCCTGAGACTCTCCTTCTGACCACAATGGATACAGTAGCCTGTGAGCTCTGCCCAGTCCTCCCTGAGACTCTCCTTCTGACCACAATGGATACAGTAGCCTGTGAGCTCTGCCCAGTCCTCCCTGAGACTCTCCTTCTGACCACAATGGATACAGTAGCCTGTGAGCTCTGCCCAGTCCTCCCGGAGACTCTCCTCCTGACCACAGTGGATACAGTAGCCTGTGAGCTCTGCCCAGTCCTCCCGGAGACTCTCCTTCTGACCACAATGGATACAGTAGCCTGTGAGCTCTGCCCAGTCCTCCCTGAGACTCTCCTTCTGACCACAATGGATACAGTAGCCTGTGAGCTCTGCCCAGTCCTCCTGGAGACTCTCCTTCTGACCATAATGGATACAGTAGCTTGTGAGCTCTGCCCAGTCCTCCCTGAGACTCTCCTTCTGACCACAATGGATACAGTAGCCTGTGAGCTCTGCTCGGTCCTCCCTGAGACTCTCCTTCTGACCACAGTGAGTACAGTAGCCTGTGAGCTCTGCTCAGTCCTCCCGGAGACTCTCCTCTGCAGCCCCATTCTCCACCTGTATTTGCATTCAGAGTTGCCTGATAACAGAGTTGTTTAGACAAACCCTAGCTTGGCTTCCTGAGACCAACGTCAAGACAGTTTTACAGCTCAAACTATTTCTCCATTCTCCTTTCCCTTGTATCACTCCAACAGCTCTAGCTTAGACCTGTTTGCACATTTCTTGACACTTAAATGTATTCCATCCTGACTTCTCTTGGGAATATGGTTTTACTACCAGTACCACAACCACCATCAAAAATAACAAAACAGTATAGTCAGAATTGGCTTTAGAGACACATAGCTGTGGATGCAAACCCTGACCCTTATCAGAGGCAGGCAACTGCCTACCTTAGAATACTCATCTGCAAAATGAAAACTGCCATGCCTAGCTCATAGAGTGTCACAGCATCTATGGCCTCTCAGGGGTGGGTGCAGGGAAGGGGCTGCTGTGTGAGAAGCACCTTGGCTGAGCCACACAGTCACTGAATGAATTCAGGCAAACTCACTAATGCCCAGGAAGTGAGGAGTCTCTTTGTTTTCCAGCTGGCACTCAGATGCCCCCTTGCCTCAGGACGCCTGGATGGACATCAGGTCCTGCTGCCACCTGGCCCCTCGTCACTCTTGGTTTTCATTCCTAGTTCTTGCAGGGAGCACTGCTTTGACTTCATCCTTCCCCTCAGTACAGTCAAGAGCACTAATTGTCTGGTTCCACTGTCCCAGTATGCTTCAATGCCTCCCTCCGAGCTGTCCCCTCCTCCTCCAGCACTTCCCCACCCTGTCATCTTTTTGCCTCCAAAGTTACATATGTAGCCCACACAATCCAGCAAGTCTCTTGATGAACTGTTCCATGGCCCTCTTTATCTAGGAAACGTATTTGTAGCTCATGACCGGGACATATACACCCTTCATATCAATCTCCTTGCAGGTACACTTGCCCCATGGCTTCCATTCTATCAAAACGCCACTTTCCTGCCATGTGCCTGAGTGAGGTGTCCCTGCTCATGGATGCCAGGCCCCCTTTCATTTTTAGCCCTTTCCATGTGGCATTTTGAAGGCCTGTGATCCCTTCAGTCTTTACCAGGCTAGTGACTCCCCTTCCTCCAGATGACCTGTCCTGACACCTCCTGGGTGATAAGATATTCCTGCATACCCTTAGAACTTTGCTCATGCTTGGACCCCCATTACTGACATGGTTTTGTTAACTTATACCTGTCTCCCACAAGAGCTTGTGAACAACTTACATTCACACCTGTTCTCTATTCAAGTGGGAATTCCTAGGACACAGATAAAACGAATGGAAGTTAAGATTTCTCCTACAGAAGCAAAGCGACATGGATTTGTTAGGCTTGCCCCGGGCAGAAATGCCCCTTCCCGAGCAGTACATAGTTGTGGGTATGAAGTTGCTTTAAAATGCAGGCACAGGGCTGGAGAGATGGCCTAGCGGTTAAGAGCGCCGACCGCTCTTGCAGAGGACCCAGATTCAATCCCCAGCACCCACATGGCGGCTGAGAGCCGTCTGAAACTCCAATTCCAGGAGAACTCCAGTTCCAGGGGAGTCCGACACCCTCTTCTGACCTCCGCGGCATTGCACGTCACGGGTGCACAGACTTGCATACAGACAATACATTCATACACAAAGGGAAATAAATAAAAATTAAAAAAATATATATTTAAAATGCAGGCACAAGCTGGCCTCGAATTCCAGATCCCTCCTACCACTGCTCCGTTCAGCAACAGCCCTGTCTTGAAAAGAAAAACGCAAAAAAAAAAAAAAAAAAAAAAATTAAATAAATAATAAATAAAATAAAATTAAAATAAAATAAAATGCAGGCACAAAACCAGACACAGAGCTGGAGCTGGCAGGGCAGCAATCTTTCTACTCTTGGCACTATCCTGAGGAGGATGTTTGGTTCAGAATTCTGATGGTAATTACTAGCAGGTGAGGCTATCTCTGTGAGTTCTAAAAAGCCTGGACCTCAGTGTTACTGTATGCTTTAATTGGTTTTACATGAAGGATGTTTGTACTCACAAATTATCACTTATTGTTAAAAAAAATGAAAACAAAACAAAACAAATCATAAAAAACAGAGAAAGATGCAGAAAAGTTACGGCAGAATGCATGATCTGGGATGGGTAGGAGTGGGGTGGGGGGAAGGGAAAGAGATATATGCCTGAACTGAATTGGAAAATGATGTATGAAATACACAAAGCATCAATAAAAAAAGTATATCTAATAAAGATGTGCAAAGAGATGCATATAATGAAATAAGGGGCCTTAGTAATGTCAGAATAGGTACTCAGCTAGGATAGAATGAAGGAACCAAGACTGGTGTTTTTAATGTCTTCTTCTCACTGTACGACCTTCCAGGCCATGTGCCCTTCACTCTGCTTAAGAGACCCGGGTAAGAGCCAGTGAGATACCTCTGGGGTAAACACATTTGTCACTCAAGCCTGATGACCTGAGCTGGATCCCTGCATGGTGCAGGGATCCCTACATGGCCTGGAAGGTCGTACAGTGAGAAGGAAGACATTAAGAACACCAGTCTTGGTTCCCTCATTCTGTCCTAGCTGAGTACCTATTCTGACATTACTAAGGTCCCCATATAAAAATCCAGATGCAAGCCAGGAATGGTGGTGCACGCCTTTAATCCTAGCACTTGGGAGGCAGAGGCAGGTGGATCTCTGTGAGTTCAAGGCCAGCCTGGTCTACATAGAGAGCTCCAGGCCAGGTGGGACTAAAGGGAGACCCTGTCTCAAAAAGGCAAAATAAATCCAGATGCAGTGCTATTCATGTGTAATCCCAGCGCTCCTGCAGTGAGATGGGAGGAGGACGGGAGCATCAGGAGTCTCATGGGCCAGCCCACCTGGAATATGCCATTCGGAAGAAACAAGAAAGACCTTGCCTCAGCAAGGTAGGAGAGATCAAGTTCTTCTCTCTCCTCCACATACACATTCTAGTACATACATGTCTTCCTTACACACATCATACACACACAGTTATATACATAAAAACGAATTTAAAAATTGGGGAACTGCATTTTTTTGGTTTGATCTTTTAGAGACAGGGTCTCCCTGTAGCCCCAGCTATCCTGGAACTCACTATGTAGACCAGGCTGGCCTTGAACTCACAAAGATCCGCCTGCCTCTGCCTCCCAAGTGCTAGGATTAAACGTGTGCACCACCATGCCCTGGAACTGCATATTTTTAAGAGCAGAAACTAGAAAGGTCCAGACTAAGAAGAGGCATCGTGCTATGCTTTGACTCCCACTGGAGTGACTAGGCCTTGTGGGTGCCTCTGAGCTCACGGACAGCACTTCTATCTCTGCAGGGCAGCTCTCCCTCCCCCGGAAAGGCCTTTGCCTTCCACACCTGCTGAGCATGTCCTCAGCCAGGGCTTAAGAGGATAAAAGGCTCAAAGCAGCAGGGTCATGGACTCACAGAGTAAAAGGCAAATACAGCAAAGGCAGGACAGGGACACTGTTATTATCAATGTGGATTTCCTAGCAAAAATCATCCACTATGCCCAGGTACTTAAGAACTGAATGAAGTCAGTCCTGTCCTCACAGGAACAATAGGCATTTCATGCAGGTGGATGCACTGTATTAAAGTAATAATTATACAATTGGAGCAAAGAATTCAGGGATCATGGAATTTATTTATACTCTGTTCCTGACCACAAGTGATAAACACCCTAAATCAAACTGTTTGTTAAACCAAATTAGGGAAATGTGTCGCTTTTTCTCAAGTTGAAAATCTTACAGCTGAAAAGATGTGTTAAATCTGCCTCTTCTGTGGAGTCGCGGCCATCTGCAGGAACCCTTCTGCCTCTGCAGTGTCTCCTTCTCAGGGGGCTCAGCTCTAGCCCACCTCCACCTCGCTCCACAGTTCCCCCTGGTTCTGTCTTTGACCTGAAAAGATATGCATTCAACGAGCCTCTCAAACCTGTGTATCCTCTATCTCCTCTCAAAAGTGTGGGGCAGAATGAAAAGAATCGCCACATAGATTAAAAAAGAAGTTAAAACAAGATTGTTCCTGACAGAACCAGACAAATCAATTAATTGATCTCTGGAAAGCAAAGATAATTGTATTTCTGAGTCTATTAAGGCACATCAGGCTAGTTACCTAATTTCACAGGGGAACCAGCTGTCGCTGGACATTAGGCAGCAATGGGAAGCATCAGGCAGAAACATGAGATGGCATTTTCTTCCAAGGATCACTGGACCTACAGCCTCAGTATGTGAGTTCAGCAGAGGAATGACAGGTGTGTTTGTACCAAGGGGACTTCAGTCCCGACAAGGCCGTGAGCAATTGGACTTTTACATCAGATCTGACAATACCGATTGTACGTCCTTTTATGAAGATATTCATCTGAAACCACTGGGCAGGAATCTTGAAAATGAGATGGTAGAGAAAGAGGCAAGACAAGAGATAGATCTAAATATCAAAGGATAAAAAATTTCTTTCAAAGAAAACTAGTTTGACTTAAAGCACTTTTGGTAATAAGATTTAGAGGCAAATTCTTATCAAATGAAAGATGTTCATTTCATCTCAATTAACAATATGAGAAATGAAGGTTTGTCATTCTTGTAGCTGTTACATCCAAGTTTAGCTTTAATTAAGGGATGGGACATTTAACTTAATTATAGTTAATTCTGAAACGTCTCTGTAAGAAGAGGAAAGTTGCCACAGATGTAACAATATGAAAGCTAGGAGATGGGGGTCTCTGTTATCTGAGTTCCTACAGAAACGTTAATATTTGTTTGATATGGAGCTTAGTTAAGTTTTCAAACATAATAATGTGCCCTCAAGCTGATGAGAGAGCATTTGTAGCTTATATAGTAGCAAGATGGGCCAAAAGCTTAGTGTTGTGTACTGTTTTGAAACTAAAGTAACTTGCAATAATAAAAAGAAATGAAGGGAGCCAGGTATGGTGGCACACGCCTTTAATCTCAGTACTTAGGAGGCAGAGGCAGGCTGATATCTCTGTGAGTTCAAGGCCAACCTGGTCTACAAAGTGCCTTCCAGGACAGCTGGGGCTGCAGGAAGTCCCTGTCTCAAAAAGACAAAAAATAAAAGAAATGAAGAGATTATTATTTGTTTTATATACCTACAAATGGATCATACACACACACACACACACACACACACACACACACACACACAAGACCCTGTCTCAAAAAGACACAAAAAAGAAATGAAAAGATTTGTTTTATATACCTACAAATAGATCATATCAGATGTGAACCCAATGGGTTTTTATAATTATTCACCTAAAAAGTAGTTTTATGAGAACATTATCACTTTCTATGAGATGAGATCATTCCTCCTGCCTTGGGGGGAATTAAACATCACAGTCTTGCTAAGAAAGAAATTGGGTCTCACTTCTTCAGAATAGAGAGGATAGCAAAAACGGCTAAGGTTATGGTTACTAGGAATATGGACTCTTCATTTAGCCTAAATTTAATTAATCATTTAGGAAATTACTTCGAGAACTGTGAAAGGGATGAGTGGATCAATCCCCTTATGGAAATTTGGGGTTAATTGGTCTGGAGGGGTTTTCAGTTCTCCAGGCAAACTTAGAGCATAACCAGAGTTAAGATTTGTATGGAAAGGCTTTCAACACTGTCCATTTCAAACAGAAATACCTGGATAACAGGATAAACTGTAGTTTCCTGAGTTCCAGACCCAGAAGCCTAAGAATCCTAAGACAGGGTCGGAGAACTGCATTTCCAGCAAGATCTCAGTGACTGTCACTCTGCAGGTCCACGGGTCACACATTCAGTGATTTAAACAGCACATCAGGGATTAAAATTGTCTTTTCCATATTAAAACCATTTAGTGAAGATCCCTATGACCCCATGTGTAATTGAAGGCATTATTCAAATAGCAGCATGAAGTTCAAGCTTATCAAGTATGAGCTATAATTGATCTCCCAATATCCAGCAGGTATTGTTGGGTGCTGACCACTTGTAAACTACAGTTAACAAGTCTGGCAAGACATACCCACTGGTGCAACGCTGGCACGAGTGTCATGGAAGTACCAGACATTTCTGATTAGATTTAAGGCCTACTCCACAAGATAGAGCCCATAGCTGGCACCATTATCAAGACCAAGATCCTGTGTCTAGACAGCTCATAGCTCCCAGGGGAGAGCCGAGTAGCCTTATTCAGTTGAATGGACATAGTATTAAACCAACTCTTTAAAAAATGTTTCATTATTTTTATTTCTATGTGCATGTATATATTGCCTGCATGTATGTATGTCCATGTCATGCAATGCCTTCACAGGCCAAAAAGAGGGCGTCAGATCCCCTAGAAGTGGAGTTATAGACAGTTGTTAGCTGCCATGTGGGCGCGTGGGTACTGTGAACGAACCCAGTCCTCTGAAAGAGGAGCCAGTGTTCTTAAGAGCAGATCCATTTCTCTAGCCCCCAAACCAACTCTGAATGACCTATACCTATAGATTAGTACATCTCTCAAACCTCCTCAGAGATGCTCCTCTTTGCAGTAGAGATTAGCACAGAGGCCCAGAGTACAGAATGCTCAGCTATGGCAAATCCTCCTGAGACTCAGAGACCACGATGCAAGAGGAGACAGAAAGATTATAAGAGACAGAGAAACTGGATAAACACAGATAATCAGTGTTTTCTGGACACAACAGGGCATTCCTGTGTAAACTTAATCCACATGAAGTCCCAGGATGGACAGGAGAGGTGAACCTGAAGTCCATGCCTATAATTGCTAGGGGAATGAAAGTGACTTCCTTTTGTCTTTTTGAGACAGAGTCCCCCCTGTAGCCCCAGTTGTTTGGGCTGGCTTTGAACTCACAGAGATCTGCCTGCCTCTGCCTCCTGAGTGCTGGGATTAAAGGTGTGTGCCACCATGCCCAGAAAAAGTGACTTTTCTTTAAGTGACCTTGGATAGGTTAACAGTGATCCATGGATGACTCCCCCCAAAGATATATAGGTAGCACAAATTGAACTTGATAGGCAAAGGACCAAAGTTATGGTCCCTAGTAGACAGTCTGTGTTTTTTTAGCATAAGTCTTACTGCTAAACCTGGGTGTGACATCCATGATATTTGCTGACTAAATTAAAATCTGAGGACATGACATGGGGAGGGAGGGAGGGAGGGAGGGAGGGAGTTGGAACTGGGAGTTGGAGTTGGGGGAGTGAATGCATTCAAAATACACTGTTTGAAATAAAGAATAACCCAGGGGACAGAGAAATGGCTCAGCAATGAAGAGCACTGGCTGCTTTTCCAGAGGACACAGGTTCAATTCCTAGTATCCACATGGCAACTAACGACCATCTGGAACTCCAGTTCCAGAGGACACAGGTTCAATTCCCAGTGCCCACATGGCAGCTAACAACCATCTGGAACTCCAGTTCCAGAGGACACAGGTTTAATTCCCAGGGCCCACATGGCAGCTAACGACCATCTGGAACTCCAATTCCAGAGGACACAGGTTCAATTACCAAGGCCCACATGGCAGCTAACAACCATCTGGAACTCCAGTTCCAGAGGACACAGGTTTGATTCCCAGGGCCCACATGGCAGCTAACAACCATCTGGATTGAACTCCAGTTCCAGAGGCTCTGATGCCTTCTTCTAGCTTCTGTGGGCTTTGCATGACATGGATACACTTACATACATGCAGGTAAAACACTCTTACACATAAAATAAAAAATAAATAAATAAATAAATGAATAAAATAATAAAGTTTACATTCACCAATGAGAAGACAAACTACACATAATACCTCTAGCATTCCTCAGCACCCTAAAACCCAAGTCTAATAAAAATAGATTGCCACGAGGCCTTTTCCTTCCCTATTTTGGGCCTCATTTCCACCTCAGATTGTCATCTCTGTCACAGATGGGCTCTTTCTTACATCCTGAGCCACTCTGTTTCTGCTCTGCTGGCTCCTGTGAGCTACCAACCTGACTCCCCCATCAGACGATAGTTGGATAGAAGTTTACCTCAGGATGCCTCCCTCATTCTGCCCACACACTGGATTCTCCTTTCTGTGTCTTTTCATAGTATCCAACACACCTGCTTTGGCTCATGTTCATGTATGTATTTGTCTTTCTTTAGCTGATAAAACCTTGAGGGCCAGAGTATCATATCTTCCACACGAAATGTCAGAACAAATATAACAATGACTGTCTGAATAGATGACCCCAAAAAGCATCTGTTCTAGTTTGTCTTCCATTGCTGTGACAAAACACTCTGACTGACACCAACTTGGGGAGGAAAGGGTTTATTCAGCTTACATCTCCTGGGTCTCAGTTCATCACTTAGGGAGCCCAAGGCAGGAACTCAGGGCAGGAATCTGGAGGCAGAAGCTGAAGCACAGGCCATGAAGGAATGCTGTTCACTGGCTTGCTCTCTTGGCCTCTTATACACTACACAACAACCTGCCCAAGGGGGCACCACCCATAGTGGGCTGGGCCCTCCCACACTGCTCAACAATCAAGACAATACTCCACAGACGTGGCCACAGGCCAGTCCAATGGAGTCAATTCCCCAGTTGAGGCTCCCTCAACCCAGGTGTGTCAAGTTGACACTAAAACTATCCAGCACAGCATCGTATCATTATCAGAATTAAGCCTTAACATTATAGGCAAAGAACTGGAGAGATGGCTCAGTGGGTTAAGAGCACTACCTGTTCTTGCAGAAGACCTGAGTTCTAATCCCAGCACCCACATGGTAACTAACAATGGTCGTAACTCTAGTTCCGGGGATCTGATGTCCATTTCTGTCCTCCATGGGCACTACATGACACAGATGCACTTACATACATGTAGCCATAACATTGAAACACATAAAATAAAATAAAATAAAGATTATAGGCAAGATAAGGAGTCATGAAACCTGGGCTGCGTACAATGAGGAACTATCAATCTACAAAGCACTTGGAGAAATACATTTAAGCTGAAATTTGCCCATGGAAGAATGTTCAAAGCAAATACTAGTCAGAGGAAGGAGAAGGGTCTGAGTACCAACAATAAATGAAAAGTTTAAGGTTAAATTATTCCAGTTTGAGCACGAGATGAGTAAAGGCAAAAGGAACAGAAGCTTTTCCTGAGGAAAACAAGATAACCCAGCCACCTAAAGTGAGTAATGCCAAGGCAGACTGGAGGCCAGTGGGAACCACATCAGCACAGGTCTCCATCTGGCTCTGTGCAGGTGTGGGTGCCCTAACCCTCCAACTTGCCACTAGGACTGGTTGTAAGACGGTGACTCTGTATGGGGTGTCTACTTGTGTTTTGTTAGCACATTTTCATATATATGTATTTTATATATACATCATCATCATCCTTTGCTCTTATGCCCCACTCTCTCCCTTACCCCTGCTCCTTCCTGCTGTAAGTCCCCCCTCTCCCCCCACCCGCCACCCCAACAGAGGCCCTCTTTCTGCTTCCAGGACCCATGCATTCCTTCCCCCTCTCCTACTCTCCTGCCCCCTTGACAACTCTTCCTCCTCTCTCATAGCCTCCATGTGCTTTTATTTTTTTTCGCTCTGACGTCATACACAAACATTTCCCTGTCGCCTTCCCCTCTCCGCCCCACCGAGCCCTTTCCTCTTCCTGGCAAGTCCTCCTTCCACTCTCATGGCCTTTTCTTTGTTCTGTTTGTTTTATTGAAGAGCCGCCCCCAAGTCTTCTGAGCACAGAGGTGGCTTCAGAGTCATGGTCCCCAGTATTCTGTCTGCCTTTTTGTTAGCATGAGTCTTACTGCTGAACCTGGGTGTGACACCTCATGATATTTGCTGACTATGTGGAGAATATTTCCCTTTGAGAAACTGCCTCAGTCAGTATAGAGTCTGGATAAATACAAGTTGACTGTTTGCTCAAAGCAAACATCATCAAAAGACAGTCTGCATTCTGGAACTGGAGAGGCCATCTTCATACAAGAATGTGCTGGAAGCAAGGAACTCTTTAAGCAAGGAAAATTCTCAGCAATATTCTGAGCTCTGTATTCATATGTCTCCAACTCAGCTCTATTCTGACCATAAGAGGGAAGAGCGGGCAGGATACCAGGATGGATGTCAGAGGTGAGGGGTGGGGGTGGCCTCCTTCCCTCTGCCTATATTGAAATGAGGTAGTGGTTACGTGACCACAGTAAATGTCCCTCTCTCACAGTTCCCGCCTTAATTTTTAACCATCTTTCATAGTTTAGACACACAATGGTCCTTAAAATCCATAAGTTTAAGGCTTGGTACTGGCTTTAGCTGTCGGAACTTGAAGGAGTGAGCTTTACCTTTCTTTGACGTTCGCATCCCAGCAATGAGATGTATGGTTTTGATTGCGCCCATGACACTCAGCCAGTCAGAAACCAAAGTTTCCAAAACTGTGAGCTAAGACAAACCTCTTTTCCCTACAAGGTCGTAAGTTGATTATCTAATGCATCCTGTGTGTGATTAAGCATGTGTGTATATGTGTATGTGTGTGTGTGTATGTGTGTATGCGTGTGTGTGTATGTGTGTATGTGTGTATGTGTGTGTGTATGTGTGTGTATGTGTGTATGCGTGTGTGTGTATGTGTGTAAGCGTGTGTGTGTATGTGTGTATGCACCAGAGGTCAACAAGGGATATTGTCCTCAATCACTCTTTACCCTATTTTGGGGGGCAGGAACTCTTGCTTAACATAGAGTTTGCCACTTTAGCTAGGCTGGTGGGGAACAAGCTCCAGGGGTCCACCATCTTTGTCCCCCAGTTCTGGGGTTATGGACACATACCACTATGGCCAGATTTTACATGGATGCTGAAGATCCTGTCTCAGGGTTCTCATTCTTTAATGTCAGGTACTTTACTAAGTCATCTCTCCAGCCTTTGTGTAGGTTTAATAGTGATAGAAATCTAACACACTAACACACACACACACACACACACACACACAAACACAAACACAGAGAGAGAAATGCCTTGTTAGCAAGTTATTTCCTGTTTTGTACCTGATGATATGGGAAAAAGCTTTGGAACTGTTTTGCAGAAAGGGTCTGGGAAAGTTGTGAAAAGCAGGTAAGAGAAAATCCAGAATATTAATGGTTGAAAATAAAGGATGATTCGCATGCAGAAGAGCAGGAACTGACGATAGAAAGTCTGACAGTGAAGAAAATGCTGAGGTCTCACATGAAAATGCAAACTCTATGGGCAACTAGAGTAAAGATCACCCTGGTCACTCCAAATGTAAATGTATGGATGTGCTTTGTCCTTGCCCTCCGTTGTTGTGAAAGGCGGTACTCAAAAGTAACAGATAAGCTTATCTGCTGGAGCAAATTTCAAGTCAGAGAAGCACTGAGGCCTGGCTATAGTACTAACTGCTGCTTTTAACTAGATTTGGAGTGAAAATTGGAAGCAAAGAGAAACAAAGTGGGAAATTGAATACATATATATATATATATATATATATATATATATATATTTGGGTAAAACCTTGAATATACCGCATTGCGGTATATTCAAGGTTTTATCCAAGGTCTTGATTAGTAAACTATGTGTTTTACATCAGAACAAAAGGGAAAACTGTCTTGTGAGCAAGGTGAAAATTGCCTTCCAAGACATTTGAGGAGCATCTTTTGATATGAGTGCTCTGAAGTGTCCTTCTCTTCCATAGTCACCCAAACTCATAGGGGACTCAGAGGCTACTGTAGCTGTGGCTCAAACAGACTCAGATATATCAGAACAATGCCAAACACTGGGATCTCATGCTTCATAATGGTTTTGTAAGTATGTAAAATGCAGGGTTACAGGATCGTGGTAGCTTCCCCTGGGATTTCAGGAAGTCCTGGGGGGACTAGGCAGTGTTACATGGTTAGTCATCGACAGCAAAAGATGGAGCTGTGGAATGCAGTGAAGATCCCAGGGCAGGAGGGGTGCCATTCACATGAACGCCTGCTGGGGGTGCCATGGGCATCACACCAATTCTGAGTGTGGTTGTGTTTTTACACCCAGCAAGGCTGAGAAGCAGAGCTGCCCATGCCTGGGGATCACACCCTGCAACAGTATACCCAAGAAGTCAGACACAGCTATTCTGTTCACTGTTTACTATGCTGGATTTCAACCTCGCTGTGGTACCATCCTTCCTTTCACCTTTCTTGTTCCCTCCTTTTGAAATAGGAATGTCAACTGTGTGCCTATCTTGTGATTTTATTTTGTGAGAATATGATTGTCCTGCTGGTATAGTGATAGACTAGTTTCTTGTAAATTTCAAGTAGTCTCTGAATCCCTGAGATTTTTGTGCTAAGACTTTGGGGGCAATAATGAAACCTTTAAGACTTTAGAACACTGGTAATAGAATAAATGCATTTTGCATTGTGACAAACACATCACAGACAGATGACAGACAGACAGACACACACACACACACACACACACACACACACACACACACACACACCAGCCTTTGTAGGCAAGGATTAGATTAATAGGATTTGATGCTCAAATTTTCCCTTAATCCCTGTATTTTGAAGGCTTAATCCCAAACTCTTTGTGATTCCAACATGGTTAAGAGGTTAAGAGTTAGGGCCCTGTGGGATGTCTTCGGGTCATGAGGAACATACTCTTGAGGGCTGAGCACCTCTCTGCCTTTTATTCTCACTGAACTCTGGGGATCATGTCCATCAGGGTCTCTCTGCCAGATACAGAATTCAGCTTGCCATCATGCCCAGTCCACTTCTTCACTGAAAGTAGAAACCAGGGGCTGTAGGTTGGGGTCTCGTCACCAACTCTACAGTGTGGACTCTAGTGCTCACTCCATTTCCTCAAGATGTCTAATTCATTTCCTGCAAGCTTCATCTGGTCCTGCCCATAAAAATAGTTTCCATGAAACCCATTCTCACACATGTTTAATCATAAGCGCATGCTGTCATCCATATCTAAAGGGTGTGTATAAATGTTAATACTACTGGAATCAAGAAAGGCTAGCAGTAAGGTCTAGAAGCTTAGTATTCAGTTCTGGGAGGCAATAGCGTTTATTGTTTGGGAGCTCCCAGGGCCTCCTAGACCAATAACTCACAGGGGTGAATCCCACACTTGGTACTGTGTGGGAAATGTAAAAGTAATACACTTGTCTTTTCTATTAAAGGGCTAAATAAGGCAAAGTTTCATCATTAAAGAAAATTATGGGGGCTGGAAAGATGGCCTAGCAGTTAAGAGCACCGACTGTTCTTGCAGAGGATCCAGGTTCGATCCTGAGCACCCACATGGTGGCTGAGAACCATCTTTAACTCCAGTTCCAGGGGAATCAGACTCCCTCTTCTGACCTCCTTGGCATTGCACGACACAGGTGCACAAACTTACATGCAGACAATACACTCATAACACATAAAAACAAAAAGAAAATTATAAAAGTACCATCTGGTAAAAATCTTTCCTTTAGCTAGCATTTTAAAAATTTTTATTTGTTATTTTTATTTTATGTGTATGAGTGTATTGTCTGCATGTATGTAAGTGCACCCATGAAATTCAATGCCCTTGTTAGATTAGAAGAGGGGTCATGGGAACTGGAAGTTCTTAGCCACCTTGTGGATGCTGGGATTTGAACCTGTATCTTCTGCAAGAAGCAGTTAGTGCTCTTAACCACTGAGCCATCTCTCCAGCCCCCAGTTAGACTTTTCTAAGATTAAAGTTTGTGTTCAAGGTTATGACCTGTACTCCAAAGCTGTATTCTGCTTATTGGCTGTGCCATTTTGAATTAGCCAATTGTGTAAAAAAATGAAGCTGAGCTCTGCCTCCTCAGACGCACAGGACTCCTTCGCTTCTATAAAGGGATCCCAGTGGGACTCCCCACTGAGTGTGCTTGCTTGGTGGATTTAGAGCAGTCTTGCACGCTTCTCCACAAGTAACACTTTTTGCTTTGCCAAAACATTTTTGATTTATGTGGTCAATTTCTTGGGACCTGAGACCCATTTCTAACAACTGTGATTCTCCTTTAATAATCCCAGGGTGTCTTAGTTACTTTTCCGTTGCTGTGATAAAACACCATGACCAAGGCAACGTAGAGAAGGAGGGGTTTATTTTACTTATGGTTCCAGGGAGTAAGAGGTGTCCCGCATGGCATGGAAGCGCGGTGGCAGCAGTGGCTAGAGCAGGACACTGAGTATCATAGCTTCAAACCAGCATAGGAAGCAGAGCAAAACTGGAAGTTTTGCAAGCCTTAGCAACTCTCAAAGCCTGCCCCACTCACATGCTTCCTCTAGTGTGGCCACACAGCCCAAAGGTTCCATGACTCTCCCCAAACAGTGTCACACACTGGGGACTGAGTATCCAAATTCTTGGAGACTAGGGGGGGACACTCATTCAAGCTGCCACACATGGCTTCTTGGAGTCATATTATCTATCCATGCAGAATACTTCCGCTCATACTCCAGGTGGTGGTTGTTAATGCAGAGACTGATCACTGTTCAGAGCTGAGAACAAGTGACTATTAAATGTGCAACCTTACCTGGTACATCTGTCACCCCCTCCAATGTGAGGGGACAATGGAAGAAGGAGAAGAAAGTATGTAAAAGATGAAGGAACAGGAGCACTATTGGAAAATGCTGTCCTCTGAACACAGCATGGGCATTTTACTCATGAAATCACGGCAGCTGTGGTTACCTCCAGAAGACCCACACAAAACTGGGCCCCTCAGCTTTCCATGATTGATGGAGGGAGGGGATCCTGAGGTCCCACCTCTCACTGAGGACTTGTTGCCAGTACCAAAAGAGGAGGAGTAAATTTTCTTCAGTGGTGTAGTTACTAGTTATTCGCCCATAGCCCAGTAAATACCCTTCACTAACGCCATGCAAGCAAGCCTAATTAAGCTCAGTGGGTAGAAGATACAAAGTCAAAGGCAAACTTTGGAAGAAAAAGGAGTTCAAAGGTGTTCAGCGGAAGTGGAGGGATAAGACAGCGTAATGGGTGGTAATTACCAGAATACATCATCTACACACAGAAATTGTCTAAGAATATATTTTAGAGCCAGAGGGATTGGATGCCCACAATGAAACAGAATTTTCCGAACAGCTAGTCAGTTGCTCATGTGACCTCTCAGCATGGGGGCAGCGTGCACAAGTCCTGTGCTAGCTCAAGTCAGATGAATTCCAGTACAGACATGGGGAAGTAGGAAGAAATCTCAACCCAATCCAAGGAACTTTGGGCAACTGATATTTGCTGGGAGGAGGAGAGACAGTGTCTTAGAGGGAAGGGACTCACTAGGTTAAACAGGCTCCAGTGTCTGATCTACACAGAGGGACATGAGGGGACACAGATCAGACTCTACAGGCTTTGTTGCTTATATTATAGTGGAGTACACTGAATTGGGCAGGGGCAATGGAGGGAGGTGCAGATAGGGGACGGGATGCAAATCCCATCAAATTATACTGTATAAAAACTGCAGTCATTTCAATCAAAAAAATTAATAAAAATGAACAGAGGGGAAAGTTCATAAGGGCATTCTACTACATGAGTCGTCTCTAATTTTAATGATTTGCATGACATGAATAAGCATAACTTTGATTATGCATATATAATGGTCACTGTTATTTTACTACATATAAGATGCTTGATATATAAATATCTTGTAAATAAGGATGTTATTTTACTACATATAAGATGCTTGATATATAAATATCTTGTAAACAATAAACCCAATAAGGATGCCATGAGTTATTGTTTAAAATAAATATTTTATGTACTAATATAATACCTAATTTCTTCTTACTAAATGTATATGCTGTACATACTACAAAGTCTGGCTTTATTTTGCTTACTTCAATGTTAAACATAATTGATAAGCATGATTAAAAATTGCTTCCCTTATACATACAAATATAAAAGAGGGGCATCCCAAATTTCCTGAAAAATTTATGATTTCCATACTCACTTTTCAACTCCCTTTTACAACTTCACAAAGATCTGTTCATGTTTGAGATGTGTCATTTTATGAAGTTTGGCTAATTGTCACTTTTTCATATAAGGCTGTCAATATCTCCATCCAAATTTCCAGATAGAACAGCTATATAATAAATTAAGCTTGCGTGTGTATTCATCAAATCATTTTGAAAATAAATCCAAGTGTCTTATTGTTGGACCAGATTAGATTACCATTTAAAATTTCAATGTACATAGCAACCAACTTTTATCAGACATTTCTTGGTACATAAAGATAATACGTGCATACATATGTATTACATATATATTGCACATATAGCGATACACACACCATGGAAACAGATGAGCTAGGACAAGATTATATTAAGTAAAATAAATCACATAAAGACAAATATTACACATTGTTACATATATATTTACATACACACACAGTTTCAGATCCGCTAATAGCTTAGATTATTTTCTACTTGGCAGGAAAATAATGAAAATTCTTCATTGATTGCAAATGTCCTTACTTCATGCCTTTCGCCTCCTGAGAGAAATACAATCACACACACACACACACACACACACACACACACACATACACACACACACATACAAATCCAACACTGTGACATGTACTCACCCTCTCTGAAAGAGATCCACATTATAAAACTTATGCAGCTCTACAGAAAACTCAACCGTTCCTTGTACTTCAGACATGATCTTTTTGGTTCATTACCTGAAAAGCAAAGAGAGAAATTAACATCTTGACATGACCTCAGCCAAACATACACAGCCTGGTCTCTACAACCAGCAACTTAGCAGTGCTGAGATGTAAGAATGTGCGGCCAGCAGGATCAATTTGACTCTCACAGCACCATGTGTCTGCCTCGTGTCACCATCGGAAGGTTCCTCTTATAAGGAAAGACACAGAAACACAAAGTAACTTGGGTAACGCATGCTGTTCACAGCCAGCAAGGCTGGAAGTGAACCCCTTTCCACAGCTGGATCCAGTCTGTGGACAGATAACATGGAGACCACCGTACCCAAGCTGCCAGCACACCCGCCTTGCTCAGGGGTCCTTGATCTGCCTCTTTCTAGCTGTGAAATCTTAGGTAAGTCTTTTAACTCCTCTTTGTTAATGCTGTCATCTGAGTCATGTGGAATGTAGTTTGGATAAATGACAAGGCAAAGAAGTAAACATGCCCCCTAGCATGCAGTGAACCCACTGTAAAGGCAGATATAACTGGTAATGACTAGTAACCAGTGAAAGTCACTCTACTGTGGATGCAGAGGGCTGGAGTGGCAAGGACAAAGCATGTTCTGTCAACTTTGGGAAGCAGAACACAGGGGTGCTGTTGCCGGAGTAATTAACTTGATTTGACAGGTTGATTGTTTTTTAATCCAAGAGATGCAGAGGGTGATAAGAAGGCTTGGTAAGACAAATGGACAGGAATGGAATTTATGTTCTCCAAGTCTGATATTAGACAACCCAAGTCAGGCAGACTGAGTTTTCTGAGTAGTTGTGAAATCAACTAGATGCCAGATCATTGAAAGAAAAATATAAATTAATTAGTAGAGCACCTACTATATGCTTGGTGATGCACGCGCGTGCACATGTGTGTGTGTGTGTGTGTGTGTGTGTGTGTGTGTGTGGTGTGTGTCCTGGTTTTTGCCAATACAATCTTGTGATAAAGACTTCTTTCTCAGTTTTCAGAATAAAGATGAAGGAGATTCTGACTTACAGTCTAGAATATTCAAGGATTTTCCTACATTGCATCCTCTGCTAAGACTCCACTCTTTCCCAAGGCTTGGTTTACCACTATGTGTCATGGAGAAAATGATGCCCAGTAGGATTCTGGGTAGAATATAAAGAAATTATTGTGATGCATCTGTGGCACTGGTGTTCTTGATAGTGGCTCTGGCCTCTGGGAGGGAGATTGAGAGCAGAGGGGAGAAAGACAGAGGACATGTGGGCTTTCCTAGTTGATGCCGTGATGGGCATCTTCTACAAAGGGTTCTTCCCCCTCCCCCCCAAGAGGCCCTGGAGATTCAAACTCCACTCTGGTTCATAACCCACCTGCAATGCACTATCCAGCTCAGGTTAGGTTAGCTTCCAAGAACAGCATCATACTACACTGGACTAACTATGCTTTTATTCTATATCTCAGCTCTGGCAAGGGTTCCCCCTAGGAAACTTCTCTGAAGATGCAGAAGGCTGGATATCAAATTAAAGTGCCGCAGAGCCTCAGAACCAACCTCTAAAAGCAAGCCAGAATTCCCACCTGATAAACCTGGAACTCCTAAGTCAGGGGATAGCTATGGTCCTGCCCGGCACGGCAGAACCAGCCAGGATCAGAACCTCCCCTCAACGCCAGTCCCAAGACATGTCCAAGAAAGTCTCGACTGAGGGGCCATGCTGTAATTCATTCATCACTCACTGGAGGCAACGCTGCGTGCTCCCTATTCTCATCAACCACATCTGGTGTCAGGAATCAAACCTGCAGAGCTGTCTCAGCCATGGCACACCTGCCTGTGCTTGTCAGCTTTCTACTACTCTGGTCTCTCCTGATCTATGATCTCAGGGGTAGACTATGTACAAGGGAGGGAGGGAGGGAGAGAGGGAGGGAGGAGAAAGGGAGAGAGAAAGAGAGAGAGAGAGAGAGAGAGAGAGAGAGAGAGAGAGAACAGAGACAGAGAGAGAGAATATGAATTACATTGAACAATCGATCACTTGCTGGCTCAGTGCATGGCAAACCTGGCCAAGAGTCTCGCTGGTCATTTCACACACTCCCACACAGGACACTACCACCATTCTGGAAACAGGGACAAAACAACCCGAGAGCCCAAAGACCATGCATGCTGTGCTCCAGTAGTTTATGTGATGGCTGGAACAGCAATGCTGTGGGAACAGAAGAAAATGTCCTTCCTAGATGAAGAACACCACACAGGCCATTACCGTCTCCTTGGAAAATGCAGCTTACCATCCTGTTACCATCAAATAAGAGCAGATTTATGAACCCTGTAAACACAAACTCAGGGGACTTTTCTTCTTAATACCATGGGATTTATGATAAAACCAGATGCATGTTCACTAAAGAGGATAAGCTCCAATTTTAAAATATGAGTTTTACATCTCTGCTTTTGTTTTTCTGGGAACTAACTGCATATTATGAAATTACACTCAGTAACCCCAAACCACTTACTTTGGTCCCAACCCATTCCTCTGATGTTCTATCTGAAGGTCATTGAAGGTAACAAACAAGATGCTGGACAGTCCTCAGACAGGAACTCCAGTGATGAAATCAAAAACTTTGAGTCCCATCTTAGATCTACTGAGTAAAGACTTGGTTTAATACTTGAAAAAAAAAAAAACACCTTCATTAGAAAGAGGGATTGGAATGAACCATTCCTGAGCTGCATGGAGTGGGCCAGACCAGGGTGAATCCAGTTCACTGTGAGCTGCGTGATCTTTGAACATAGCTGAATCTCCTGTCCTTCACTCTCCACCTAATTAAAAAGAGCTATTGAGATCACCTACCCTGTAAGGCACTGTGGTGGTTTGAATGAATGTCCCCCATAGGCTTTAAGTATTCAGACATTTTGTCTCCAGTTGGTGGCACTGTTCTAGAGGTCTTAGAAGGTATGGCGCCATGTGCAAGGAAGTATGTCACTGGGGGCAGCCTGGTGAGTTTAACAAGCCTGTGGTCTCCAGTTGCTCTCTCGTCTGCTTCTCTGCTCATGTGGCGGATGTGACCCCGCTCTGCTCCCAGCTCCAGCCGCCTCCCGCCACACGATGGACTCTAATCCTGGAACCATCAATTGTAAGCTCAAATAAACCTTGCCTTATAAGTTCCTTGGTCAGTTGTTTTATCACAGAACAGAAAAAGTGACTACGCACGTTATTGGGTACCGAAGAGTGGGTCTGTTGGCTGTGAAGAACTGACCATGTGGATGTTTGAGAAATGTGGAGACTTTTGAACTTTGGGCTAGAAAACTTTTGACTCTGTAAGCAGAGCTAAAGGTCATTCTAGTGAGGCCTGGAGAAAGCATTGCTGCAAAAAATGTAGTTCAGAGGAAAATAAAAAGACTTAGGCAGCAAATGGAATATTTTGATAAAGAGTCTGGCATGCAGTTTGCCAGACCCAAATGTGCCGCTGATGCTAATTGAAAAGCAATGGACTAAATGTCTTTGGCGGAGGATATTCAAGACAGCCTAATGTAGAAATGGTGTGTGTGCTATTAATGTAAATATTGTACCAGACACAGTGAAGAGAGCAGATAGCAGAAAGAAATGCAGAATACATGGATCTGAGAAAATCACACTAGAAAGATAAAGGTATGCCAAGGCATGTGAAGAAGGGTTCTTTGATAAGAAGATTAAAGTGATTAAGGAGGGGCCCGTACATTATAAGTAAACAACAGAAATAGTACCTTCGGGGCAAACCACACCAGCTAATCCTCAAACTTTTGAAAGTAAATACTGAACGAGGGTTTTCAGCTCCAAAAGTTCAGGGAGAGACAAAGTTGCAAATGTGGTTTGAAAGTAGGCCAGGGTCCATCCAAACATGCAGCCAAACTCGGAGTTTTATTCACTGTGGTGCTGGCTTTTAGAGAGCATGAAAGTTGCCAAGAGTGAAGGGGTCTATCAGTTTTCCTCCATGGTTTCAGTAGAGTTGCCAAGGCAGAGGCTAGAGCAGGTCAGCAGGGGTCGCACTGAATAAATGAAGGCCCTGATAGGATTGCGAACTTGAATGTGACCGAGCCTGTGTTGGCATGTAGAGACCCTTGAGAAGATTTTGAGATGCTAGAGCTGTGAGGACTTATTTGCCAAGGAGAGCTGCATACAGGGATGGTACTGGCTAAGAAGAAAGGATGTATGTTGCAAGCAAAGCTGGAAGAGCTGAGAAATCTAAGCCCTTTGGAAGTAAATCCCATTGTGGAGAGTGGGTGTGGCGACAGTTCCAAGAAGGCACCCGAGACTTTAACAAAATTTTGTGACTAACACCTGAGTCTTAATGATTAACACCTGGTTCCCTCCTACCTCAAAGTAAAAACGCTCACCGTTTGAGCTGTACAGGTACACCCTGTATACAAGATCAAACCAGATGATACCAATAGACAAAGGCCACGCAACCTGGGTGGAGAAGGTGGATAAATAAGGACTTTCCTAAGAGGGACCTCCTCTCCTTCTAGAGCAGCTGCTTGCCTAGAACGAGAAGGCTTAGAGGAGAACTTGGAGAAGAAAAAATGTGCTTGCATAAGACCGTTCTGACAAGACCGTTGCCTGCCTGAAATAATAAACATGCTCGAAATAAACAAGCGAAGAGTCTTTGTTTGCGCAGGCTCATACAAGTGTTTCCTACAAGTGTGAAGTGTTTCATACAAGGCTGCCCATGTCCGAGGAAGGTGGACATGTCCACGCTCAGTCCCAGTAGCCCCCGAACTTTAGGCATGAGGATAGGACAGCCGCGAGGGGCGTTTGAGCGAGTGCAGCATACAAAAAGGGCTCAAGCTGCTGATAACGATCCGGCAGCGGAAGCCAAACAAAGGCTTAGAACATTTGCCGCAAGACTTCAAACAAAGCTGCACGAACTACACACCACCACACGTAAGGCAACAAAGAAGAAAAGACATTTGTACACCAAATCTTAAGAATGCAGAGTAACGCACCAAAAAAGACGTAATACACTTGCTGCATGAGATTCAACAGAGCGTCAGAGACTTCAGACCATGACTTCAGACCAGGCTTCAACAGGGCTCGTCTAGCAGAGACTGTGAGCTGGCTTGGAAGGGCCTTGGTGCTGCAGGCTCGGCGTAGCCAGAGAGAGCCCGCCGAGCTGGCCCGGGCGCCGATCGGACAGACCCAGAGAGAAAAACCAGCCGTTTGACTAAAACTGGCAGGAGAAGCCGGGGCCGACAGAGAGCACGGCATGCAGAGAGGCGTGGGCACCAGAAGGCGCAGGGCAACAGAGATGACGCTTCACGTTCAGTCAGCCCGCAGTGCAAAGGTGGAGCAGCCGCGCCAAAGCCGCGGTTTTGGACTTTCTCCTACAGAATGCTGAACTGGGATCTCGGCGGCAAACCGTCGTGCCTGGAAAAAGAACAGTAAAGCCCAGGAAAGCGGGAAACGTAAAGCGCGTAAAAGGAACAACTAAAGCCAAAAAGGGGAACAGTTAAAGCCCAAGAAAAGGAGAACAGTTAAGGCCCGGAAAAGGGGGAACAGGTAAAGCCCAGTAAAGGGGGAAGGCTCCCCGGTAAATGGAGACAATAAGGAAAGCTCCCCGTTAAATGGGGACAATAAGGAAAAGATAAGTATAGCCCGGTAAAGGGGGAATAGTTAAAGCCCGGTAAAGGGTGAACAGTTAAAGCCCGGTAATGGGGACAATAAGGAAAAGATAAGTATAGCCCGGTAAAGGGGGAATAGTTAAAGCCTGGAAAAGGAGGAACAGTTATAGCCCCAGAAAAGGGGGAAACAGTAAAGCCCAAATAGGGAACATTTAAAGCCCGTAGGGGAACAGTAAACAGAAAAGGGGAATGTTTAGCCGAAAAAGGGGAACATTAAAAATCCTTTACTAAAATAAAAAAACAGGGGGGAATGTGCAGAGCAGTGTGGTGAGTCCTAAGATAGGCACAACAGGACTTTAGCCATGTCTTATGGCTAACACCTGAGCCTTATGACTAACACCTGATTCCCTCTTACCTCAAAGTAAAGTCACGTTCACTGTTTGAGCTGCACAGGTGCACCCTGTATCAGGCCAGATGATACCAACAGACCAGCCACGCAACCTGGGCTGGGAGGGTGGATAAATAGAGGGACTTTTTCTAGATAGAGGGACTCTCCTTTCTAGTCTTATGAGAGAAGCTTGCTTGCCTGAGAAAGGAGAAGGCTTAGAGAAGGAAGAAAGCATGGAGAAGGAGAGAAGATGTGCTTGAATAAACCTTTCTGACAAGACCTGCCTGCCTTAATAATAAACAGCTTTGAGATGAACGAGTGAGAGGTGCTTTGATGCTGCGGCTTCATACAAGTGTTGCCTACAAGTGTGCAAGTGTTTCTTACAAGTCCAGACGTCCGGCACCCTGGATGTCTGACTGGATCTTGGTTTTGCTGTACTGGTTCGTTCCGTCTTGTTTTGGTCCAGTATTTCCTCACTATGCCTCTATTCCTCCCTTTTGGAATGGGAATGTGTATTTGGTTCCACTGTACATTGGGAGTATGTAATTTGTCTTTTGATTTTACAGGAGCTTACAGTTTAGGAGATTGGCCTGAGTCTCAGAAGAGACTTTGGACTGCAGACTTTTGAATGGCATTGAAACTAGTAAAGACTATGGGGACTTTTAAGGTTGGACTAAATGCATTTTGCATTTTATATGATCAGGAGCCTATGGGGGCCAGGGAATGGAATGTGGTGGTTTGATTGAATGTCCCCCATAGGCTTTAATTATTCAGACATTTTGTCTCCAGTTGGTGGCACTGTTCTTGGAGGTCTTAGAAGGTGTGGCCATGCTAGAGGAAGTATGTCACTGGGGGCGGGCTTAGTGAGTTTAACAAGCCTTGTGGTCTCCAGTCGCTCTGCTTCCTGTGCTCATTGTGAGATGTGACCCTCAGCTTACCGCTCCAGCCGCCATGCCTCCTGCCACAATGGACTCTAATTCCCTGGAACCTTCAATCATAAGCTCAAATAAACTCTTCCTTTATAAATTCCTTTGGTCATGGTGTTTTATCACAGCAACAGAAAAGTGACTATACAGGCATGTTCATGGCTAGTTGTGATAAAGCATGGGAGGTGCTTAATAGGGCATCTGGTGTACCAGAATCACTGGTACACTGAAGAACATAACATGACATCCATACATCAGACACACAACACAAGCTCCATACAGGATACTTCACACATGTCTAATACTCACCAACCACACAGATACGTATAACATACACCAACATAGACAATCCAGTACACAACATACATCATCACACTTACAAGATGCTAAGGACACTTTCTCAACATACACACTAACTACTAACCAACACACAGACACACAGACACACAGACACACAGACACACACACACACACACACACACACACACACGCACACACATCAACCTGCACATAAACGACACCACCAACGCACCGACCCACCATGTACACCGGAACAGCACATTGACTCCCACCTCCTACACACCTCACAGGTAGCCTCTGTGCTGTCCGTGGCAGCCAGTACCTTATACAGTCCATATCTGCAAGCATCCTGTGACATCTGGTGTCATGCTAAGATGTTTATCCTCAAACCAACATTTCCTGAAAGTTACATGCTCAGGTACTAAGTGTACAAAACATAAAGGGAGACTGTGGTCTCAAGGTGCTCAAAGACAGAGTAAAGGTGATCTAAGACCATCAGACCATGACTCTGGGAGCTCAAGAAGAGGAAGGGTGTAGGCACATGGGGCTCATCAGGCTTCTCAGGGTCCTAGCCTTTTGAATGAGGAGGACTCTGCTATGCTTTTGTCCAGTGTCATTAATGACAACCTCTGTTAAAAGTACACATGATCTCTGGGATGGGGTGGGGTGGGGGGGAAGGGAAAGGGGAATATGCCTGAACTGAATTGAAAAATGATGTCTGAAATACACAAAACATCAATAAAAAAATAAATAAATTTTTTTAAAGTACACGTGATCTGCCCTTGATACTTACCTCAAAGGTGTGTCAGGAACCTACAAACCCTGCTGCACCACTGCCTTGCCCTGGCTCAGGCAGCATCACTAGAAGCTCATACCTGCATGAGGCTAGTTTGCCCAACAAGTTTTAGTTAAGCACACAGCAGGGGTGGAGAGTCAGGAGCCTGGAGACAGAACATGAAGCTACTAAGAGGTGGTTGCAGTGGAAGGCAGAGAAACAAGGCTGCCTCTAGAGCAGCAGGCGGGGCCTCCAGGACCAGAAGCTGGCTCCTAGGGGACCCAGCTCCCCTCGGTTCATTGCTCACCTACTCCAAGCTTATTTCCTCACCTGTAAAGTGGGGTAAATATGTTGTTCATGGGATTTTGTAAGAATTAAAATTGTTGTTGCCTATAAGATGGTGAGAACATCATGACAGCTTTCTGTATATATACTCCTCAGTAAGCAAAGGCTGCTGTATATACAATCCCCAGTGAGCAAAGCCCACTCTATACCCAATCCCCAGTGAGTGAAGCCCACTGTATACACAATCCCCAGTGAGTGAAGCCCACTGTATACACAATCCCCAACAAGTTAAGCCTACTGTATACACAATCCCCAGTGAGTGAACCCCACTGTATACACAATCCCCAACAAGTTAAGCCTGCTGTATACACAATCCCCAGTGAGTGAAGCCCACTGTATACACAATCCCCATTTAGTTAAGCCTTCTGTATACACAATCCCCAGTGAGTGAATCCCACTGTATACACAATCCCCAACAAGTTAAGCCTGCTGTATACACAATCCCCAGTGAGTGAAGCCCACTGTATACACAATCCCCAGTGAGTGAAGGCCACTGTACACACAATCCCCAACGAGTTAAGCCTGCTGTATACACAATCCCCACTGAGTGAAGCCTGCTGTATACACAATCCCCAGTGAGAAAGCCCACTGTATACACAATCCCCAGGAAGTGAAGCCTGGTGTATACACAATCCCTAGTGAGTGTGGTCAAATTTAGGTGTGTTTCAGAATACACAACCAAAAGCTGGAATAGAGAAAATGCAGAAAAATTATACTTTGTTTCCTTTCCACATAAAATGATTTTTCAGTGTCTCTTCTGAGTGCCCCCAACCATGCTCCCCTTTACTGGGGCTCTCTAGCCACCCCAGCTGCCCAGCAGTGATAAATCCATCCTGTGATGTGATGGCATTCCTATCATAGCAGGTCTCCAGGCAGAAGATGGCAACTTGCTTTTGGGGATGCTGAGACCTGGCTTCAGGTTTAAATAAGTTTCTTTTGTTCCTGAGGTTGTAAGACTCCATCATCCTTATGCAGGTCATTTATTTTAATCAACAAAGCTGAATTATAAAAGGATGCTACTTAGTCTCCCCCAAAGAACAGGGCACCCCTGCTATAGCCCCTAGGACACAAAGGTCCTTGCCTGTGAATTTCCTAGTACTCTGGGCTTAACAGTGGAAAATACAGGTACCACTAAAGAATAAAATGTAACATCAGGAAAGAAATCTGTGGCCAGAATGTGTGGGAGGAGGGCAGAATTCATCCATGGAAATGCACATGAAGGCCAGAATCACTGGAGAGTTGGAATGATGTGGTTTATGGTTCAAGACTAATTTGCCAATAGAGGTGTCTTCAGAGAAGCTGGCTGGGTGGGGCCCCTTGCACACAGTTCCTGGACTGAGGACTGACTCTTTATTTTGACAATGTATCATGACCCAAACCCTGTGAGGTATCAACGCATTGTGCTCCAGAGGAGGACAGGAAGAACTTGGGTCTCTGTCCTTGCAGCATGTCAGGGTCCATATGTGGACAGTCCAGCTTTCCTTAGCACTGGGGCCTCCCACTCCTGAGATCTAGAAAGGTCCATGATAAAATCTGTAGCTACTTCTAATGCTACTTCTAATCTGCTTCTAATGCCAACTTAGACACAGAGCTACTACAGAGGCCGATGACCATAAGAAAGCACCAATTTCCTACTTGTATGACCAAAGAAGTCCACTAAAGTGCCTGTGGGAAGAAATATTAAGTGTTTTTCTTTTAGCAATCAAACTTCTTTTTTAGAGTTATGTAGATTACCTAAATTTGCACACTGTTATCTAAAAGCCAGGCACTTTGAGTGGCACCTGAACAGGGTCTCCATGGTTGAGTGTATATGAATATGGATCATGCTTGTTGGGGGGGATGCATGACTGCATGTCAAGTTTAATGTGTATACATATCTGTGTGCGCATGTATATGGTGTACATGTATGAGTGTGTCTCGGGTACTAGGAAAGAGCAGGTGGGCGACACTTGTCCATCTCAGCTGACTCATGACAGTTAGTCCATCAGGAGTTGATGAGGACTCCATCTGAACACTCACATCTCCTCGGTTCATCAAGCCCTTTTCTGTGCATGTAAGTTGCCTTACAGCTTATGTCATTACCAGCCAGAATGAAAGGCATTCAAGACTGGGCAACATGGCGGGTGTTGAGGATCCTGACTGCTCTTCCACAACCATGGGCAGCAGCATCCTTCCCCCAGGATCAGGGCCAGGGGAAGACTTCTTCCTTGAATGAGAGGTAAGTCGAGGAACCCCACACTTTTATTAGATTGTCGTCACTGACTCGAGTGTCTTGGAATTAACTGTGCATTGGCCTTCAGCTCCCTGTCTCCACTCACACAAACTCAGTTTTCAATCCTCACCATCTTCAGTTCCTCAAATCCAACCCCATTCTTTCATCTCCAGAGCACGACCTTGTGAACACTGGTCACCGTCATCATCCCTGGACTAATCCTGCCTTGGTGCTGGTCTTGGTCAGTGTGTGCTGATATCAGGACATCCTCTGCCTGCTTGCATGGCACCCTGTCTAGAAAATCAAGCAGATCGTGGTCCCCTTTCTGCACCTGTCCAGGGGATCCTCCCTGGACGTGTAATGTGAGGTATTTTCTAGCCATGAATATTCTCTGGACACAATGATCTCCATACCCACACTCCATGCTCTGTTGGAGCTTTAATCTCCCACCTCCAGTCCTACATGTGCCCCTGCAGGGATCCCATCTCTGAACAGTTAGTGGAGAAAGACTTCAACACAGAGGGGTAATCTTCATGGATAAAGATGGTCATGTATACCAAGAATGTCAGCCCCTGCCAGCAGATTGCCATTCACTAATCACCTGAAGAAATGACTATTTTTATTTCCTCCTTCAATGTAATTTTCAGGATTTCAAATTCATTGATGCCATCTGGGCCAACACAACTAGATCTCCTTAGACAAGAATTTCTGGGGGCCCTTGGTACTGAGTTCCATGTCAGCTAAATATCCAGTCATTGATTGAACTATTCAATGAAATATGTCAAAACAGTGTTATTAGTGATTTATATACTCCAAAGTCTTTTGGAATGTTCTAGCTTCCCTTGGAAGAAATTTCATATATATATATATATTAATATTATGTATAATATAAATATATGTATAATATTTATGTTATATATGTATATATATAATTATATATTAAGTATTATAATAATATATAATATATATTATATATGTATATATAATATATATTATATATGTATATATAATATATATTATATATGTATATATATACATACATATATATGTATATATATACTATACACATATATATATATAATGATTCCAGGACTTTATTGTATACTACTATATAAAACTTTTTATATGCGTACTTTCTACTGAAGTATGTCTTTCTCCTAAATATTCAGTATTCAACATATGTGACCATTGATATTTTAAAAGAACATGAAAAGTATTCTAACCTTTATACACACCAGCATTTTCTTTCTGAAAAGGCCACATGGCAATAATGTGCTTAAAGATTATACATCACAAAATGACAGCATGGAATGGGAAGGACAGCAGCACCTCAGGCCAAATAGAAGAGTCAGTATGTGGAGAGGTCCCCTAACTGCAATGCAGCAAGATGAAAGAAAACACAAACAGGGGCCAAGAACACCTTGGTAGAACATGCTGCCATACTACAGTCTGACATGAGTGGGAGAGATGCTGTACTACAGCCTCCTCTACACTCCATGCAGAAATGGTCCTGACCACCTGACGATGCACTCCATGTAGAAATGGTCCCCACCATCTGACACTGCACTCCATGCAGAGATGGTCCCCATCATCTGACATTGCACTCCATGCAAAGATGGTCCCCAACACTTGACACTGCATTCCATGCAGATATGGTCCCCATCACTTGACGCTGTACTCCATGCAGAGATGGTCGCCACCAACTGACACTGTACTCCAAGCAGAGATGGTCCCCACCACCTGACACTCCACTCCATATAGAGATAGTCCACCACCTAACACTGCACTCCATGTAGAGATGGTGCCCACCACCTGACACTGCACTGCATGCAGAGATGGTCCCCACCACCTGATGAGGCACTCCATGTAGAGATGGTGCCCACCACCTGACACTGCACTTCATGTAGAGATGGTGTCCACCTCCTGACACTGCACTCCATGTAGAGATGGTCCCCATCACCTGATGAGGCACTCCATGCAGAATTGGTCCCCACCACCTGACACTGCACTGCATGCAGAGATGATCCCCACTACCTGACACTGCACTTGATGTAAATATGGTCCCCACCACCTGACACTGCACTCCATGTAGAGATGGTCCCCACCACATGACGATGCACTCCATGTAGAGATGGTGCCCACCATCTGACACTGCACTCCATGCAGAGATGGTTCCCCACCACCTGATGATGCACTCCATGTAGAGATGGTGCCCACCACCTAACACTGCACTCCACGTAGAAATGGTCCGCAACACCTGACACTGCACTCCATGTAGAGATGGTCCCCACCACCTGATGCTGCACTCCATGTAGAGATGGTGCCCACCACCTGACACTGCACTCCATACAGAGATGGTCCCTACCACCTGACACAGCACTCCATGTAGAGATGGGCCACACCACCAGACACTGCACTCCATGTAGAGATGTTCCCCATCTGACACTGCACTCCACGGAGAAATGGTGTCCACCACCTGACACTGCACTCCATGTAGAGATGGTTCTCACCACCTGACACTACACTCCATGTAGAGATGGTCCCCACCACCTGACACTGCACTCCATGCAGAGATGGTCCCTACCACCTGACACTGCACTCCATGCAGAGATGGTCCCTACCACCTGACACTGCACTCCATGTAGATATGGTCCCCACCACCTGACAATGCACTCCATGCACAGATGGTCTCCAACACCTGACTCTGCACTCCATCCAGAGTGGTCCCCACCACCTGACACTGCACTCCATGTAGAGATATTCCCCACCACCTGACACTGCACTCCTTGTAAAGATGGTCCCCACCACCTGATATTGCACTCCAGGCAGAGATGGTCCTCACCACTTGACACTGAACTCCATGCAGAGATGGTCCCTTCTTCTTTTTTTTTTTTTCTTTTATTTTTTGTTCCTTTCTATTTTTTTTTCTTCCCTTTGTAAGATGATCCCTACCACCAGACACTGCATTCCATGCAGAGATGGTCCCTACCACCTGAGAGTGCACTCCATGCAGAGATGGTCCCCACCACCTGAGAGTGCACTCCATTCAGAGATGGTCCTCACCACCTGACATTGCACTCCATGCAGAGATGGTCCCCACCACCTGAGAGTGTACTCCATGCAGAGATGGTCCTCACCACCTGACATTGCACTCCATGCAGAGATGGTCCCCACCACCTGAGAATGCACTCCATGCAGAGATGGTCCTCACCACTGGACACTGCACTCCATGCAGAGATGGTCCCCACCACCTGACATTGCACTCCATGCAGAGATGGTCCCCACCACCTGACATTGCACTCCATGCAGAGATGGTCCCCAACACCTAATGCTGCACTCCATGTAAAGATGGTCCTCACCACCTGACACTACAGTCCATACAGAGATGGTCCCCACCACCTGACTCTGTACTCCATGTAGAGATGGTCCCCACCACCTGACACTGCACTCTGAGTAGAGATGGCCCCCACCACCTGACACTGTACTTTGTGTAGAGATGGTCCCCACCACCTGACTCTGTACTCCATGTAGATATGGTCCTCAGCAACTGACACTGCACTCCATGCACAGATCGTCCCAACCACATGACACTCCACACTATGGAAAGATGATCCCTACCACCTGACACTGCATTCCATGGAGAGATGGTCCTCACCACCTGACACTGCACTACATGCAGAGATTATCCCCACCATTTAACACTGCACTCCATGCAGAGATGGTCCTCAACACCTGACACTGCACTCCATGCAGAGATGGTTCTCACCACTTGACACTGCACTCCATGCAGAGATGGTCCTCATCACCTGACACTGAACTCCATAAAGAGATGGTCCCCACAACCTGACACTGAACTCCATGCAGAGATGTTCCCCACCACCTGACACTGCACTCCATCCAGAGATGGTTCTCAGCACCTGACACTGCACTCCATGCACAGATGGTCCCCACTACCTGACACTGCATTCTGTGCAGAGATGGTCCCCACCACCTGACACTGTACTCCATGTAGAGATGGTCCCCACCACTTGACACTGCACTCCATGCACAGATGGTCCCCACTACCTGACACTGCATTCCATGTAGAGATGGTCCCTACCACCTGACACTGCACTCCATGCAGAGATCGTCCTCGCTATGTGCTTTTACACTATATGCACAGATGATCCACCCACCTGCTTCTCCACTACAGGCAGAGATATTCCCACACCACCTGCTGGTTACAGTGACCTAAAAGTCTAGCCTGACTTGTCCTGGCCAGGGTGAACAGTATCATATCAAGCCATCCTCATCAGACGGATCTTGAAGTATGACTTAGGTCAGAAAGATGCCTCCATGACCCAGTGTCCATTCGCAAATTGCTTTGTGGATGGCGTAAGTGCTGAGCAAGTTCAAAGAACAAAACCTAATCAAAATTTTTTGAGATGGTACAAGAGAAATAATGATCCCTTTCCACTGATGAGTTACCTTTATCTGGCAGTGCTTGAGCTTCCTCGGAACCATCTGGCTGCCAGTTGCCAAGGGAATCTGAGACACAGAACAGAGAAGCTCACCCAGTAAACAAATGCAGCCCAGGACTAAAGTTTCATATGCCTAAAAAGCTTTCTTTATTTTGGTGTAATATGTATGCTTATTTTCACAACTAAAACATTTCAAATTGGAATAGGATGACAATGAGAAATTCATGTCTTCCTGGGGTTCATTGGCCCCTCATCTTAACATTTTAAAATCAACACAAAGACATGTAAGATATTTGAATGTGGGAGCAGAAAATCTGACTCAAACTCAGGCCAAAACCATGAAATCTCCAAAATAAGTTAGCTTCATGGAAGGAGCCCTAGCCAGAACTGTCACCGTCACATCTCTGGAGCACAGAACCTTCTCCTTCTTGAGCAGTTCTGGATGCTCCAGTAATACTCACTGCCAGGCACGGTGCCATCTTCTTGCCCCGTCCCTACTAAAACACCTGCACACACAGAGGCACCTAAGTGCCTATGGATACATATATAAAAAGCTCTCCATGAGTGCACCTCTTACAGAGGCGTAGAGTCTGCCAAGCCTTGTTCACATGCAGACCTTCTCCCCAGTGACTTCTCACATTTTAGTAAGTTTCCTCACCTAAAATCCTACAACAGTAATAACTATACAACAATGGTTAAGTTTTTGAAAATTAACACTAATATATTTTTAGCAATAAATAGTACATAATGGTGTTATCAGAGTAATTCACAATAATGATTAGGTAAATAGCATGCAAACCATTTAAGCATGATAAAAAATGAACTTCAATACCCAAGAAATCTGACCTGGACAGTAAGCTGAAACATGAAGAGACATGGGCAGAGCAAGATGTTCAGAAAAGAACTAGACAGTGTGCAGGGTCCAGAGACCAGAAGCATCCTGTACCAGAGAACTACAAACCGAGTGCCCAGGTCACAGCCAAGGAAGCTGACACTTGCTTGGCTTCCTGTTTCTCTGAGTCCTAGAGAAATCAGAAGCTTCAATTCTCTTTGTGCAAAAAATTGAGTATATTCTGTCATACATGTTAAGGCCTATCAAATCAAGTTTGTGTGTCCAGATACCCTCAGTGCAGGTTCATCCACTGGGGTATAGTCAGACTATATAGCGTGCCTCCTTTAAAGACCAACTGCCCCTCACCCAGCAGTGAGCATCTGCAAACAGTTCTTTGGCTAAGATTGTGGTCTGTGGCCCATTTCCCCAGTTCTATGCTGGGATTTTATCTGGTGGAGTTTGCATGGATATACTTGGTGGGGGTCATGGGGAAGAGAAACATGATGACAGTACTCTGTATGAAATGTACAGAAATTCATTAAAAATATACAAAGTACATAGTACAGTGGGCTAGAAAGCACACCTCACATTCATTATGGTAGGAAGGTCTCAGAGCAATGTGAGAAATGCCCATAGTCAGAGATAAAAGGTGACAGACACACCTGCCTTGAAGACACAGATTTGCTGTCTCCAGAATATTATCTACAGATGCTGTCTTCCCAAGAACCTAATGAGGGGATTCCTGCTTTGGGATCGAGCCTCAAGTAGACGTCCTATCTGCTTCCCTGACAGCTTTGAGAGTCTATGAATATCACATCATCTAATTTAAGGTTCTGCATTCATTAATGGCTATAAATGTTTCAGAAGCATTTCCTTTGCATAACTACAGCACACTCAATTCAAGTTGCATCACAGGAAGAAAGCGGTGGGCTCAGCATCTTTGCTATCTTTGTTTAACCCCTTGAGTTCATCATTACCAAAGAGACACTAATTCCTCATACGTCAAGCATAGTAACTCAGTAAACACTATGATCATCTTGTCTACCCCTCCTTAGAAAGGGAGGCAAGCACTGCGCCCAGGGTCTTAGCTGGTCAGAGTTGTCAGAACTGTGATTTCATCTGTTCAACAAAGAAATCCAGGAAGCCAAAAGAAGATAGATAATAAAACATTACCCAGCCAATGCATGGTAAAAGGAAATGGAGTAAATGAAGCAGGCTCCATCCAGAACTCAAAACTCCAGAACCTACAGAAAAGTAGAGGATTAAATAGTTCATTCCACTGGTTTTGGGTAGCTGGGGGGGAGCACATAACTGAGTGGGGGAGAAGTGGCTGGACTGTTGATATCTTGGATTGTGGTGCTATGTGAGACTACCCCACAGACCTACCTCTGCCACAGGTACAGCCCTGGAGTCAATGCATATCTACTTCAACAACATCTGCCTGAATATTTACCTTAAAACTGGGGATTGAGACTCAGTGACTTCTCTCACTCTCCCAGCAGCCAATCCCAACAAGCCCTCTGCAACAGGCTTCCTCAGAGCACTCCACCACCCCAGAGCATTCCTTCATCTTGGCTTAAGTCACCTCTGCCACATGTGGGAAAACAGTCAAGATGGGGTGGGTTCTAAGCCAATGGTACCTCCCTGGCCACACCCATGGGGTGGGGTGTAGTAACAAATTCAGTCATGATGGATATTTAAGCAGGCATGTTGGAATAAAATCTCTCTCTGCATTTGAAGCTCAACCTGCCTACACGTGATGGGCTCTCCTGCATGGGCTTTCCACATGGGTCAACCCAGGATTAAGTGGGCCCCGCCACATATCCTGGCGGTGACACCACAATTGGCATCCGAACGTGGGGCAGAAGGAAACCTTAAAAACTTAGGTATGCATACCCCTAAATCTTGCCTTTTTCTTCTCTCTCTCCTGATATCTATCTGTTGTGGTGGAGCCGTCTTTCCTGCTGGTCTCGGTGGATGGGACAGTGGTCTGAGGGCATGTGGCTTTGTACACGTGGAGAGCAGCCTGCCTCTGATTTGGTTCAGAGGGAGCACCCAGTGCCTTCCAGGCATGTGCCTCCTGGCATGGTCACTCCTGCAGGCTATAAAAGCCAGTGACCTCAAGGCTGAATTTAATATTAAGCCTTAGCAGTTATGTTTGGCCTTAAAACAAGTTTTCATAAATCTACAGGTCTGAAAAACTTTCTGGTTTTAAATTCCATCCCCCAAAGAAAGACTGAGAAACCAGCTCCTCAAGCTCGGTTCCAATCTTGACTTGTTCATATGTAAATTTTCTCCTGGTAGGTCTCCTAGACCTGAGCCCACTTCTTTCTGTTGCAAATTAAGGCCTTTCACAGGACCTGCCCTCTTCCAAGAGCAGCCTCTTCAAGCCTTGGCCATTTTTCTCTTAAATTTTGTATACAAAATCTGTTTTTGGATAAAAGTGTGTTGCTCTCTTGTCTTCTTATGGGTTTTTTCTAAATCTAACTCTTCTTACCTAAAACCTGCTGGCTATTTGTAGATCCAAGGTTGGGATTTAGTTAACAGTAATTCAAATCCATTTCGGCATGTTTAACTTAAAGTGTAATATTTTTACTTAACCCCCGGATACCCTAGATATGGTTGATTTAATTTTATCTTTCTCCTTTTAAATGTTTCACCTTAAAAATCTCTTCTCACAGAATTCTTGATCACACATGGTCTGAGCTCTGGCATGGCGCCATAAGCCTGCCTGCTGTGCATGCATAGCTTGCAGACTCAGCACATGGTATCTACATCATGCCCACTAAATTTTGATTTTAGGTAACATCTTTTTCATTTCAGCACTTTGGAAACAAGATAGATGGATTTCTAGGAGAATTTACAGGCCTTGAAGTTCTAACAAAACAAACTTGCTCCGATAAATTTTCTCTTTTAAGGACCATTGGTAAAAGTCTCTTTAACAATGTAAATTGATATTTTGGTTCAATTTAAATGAGAAATTTTTTGAATAAAACTGTTTTATGTTTCTTTAAGCCCATCTTAAAGCTGTGTGTATGTGTGAGTGAATGCGAGTTCCCACTTTTAATTCATTATAATCCTATAGGTTTAAATCTATTCAGCTGACTATAAACAAAATAGATTCAATTCATAGAAAATGTTTGTTTTATACCCCTTAATGTTTACAATTTTTAATTGGGTTTATAGTATGCATATTATTCAATTTAATGATAGATTTTTGTTAATTATTATTAGTAATTGTTATTAATGGTTATAGTTATTGAATATAATTATTAATAATAATTGATAAAAATTCAGACTAATGGTAAATTGTTCATTGTTGCTGGCTATTATTATTGACACTTGTTCATAATTATTGATTGTTGTGATTAATAATGGTTAATAATTATTAATAATTAATAATTGTTGTGATTGTTGTTGTGATTGTGGATGATTATTATTCTTCCAAAGTCCTTAATAGCAAGACAAGATGGATCAGTCCAAAACTACAAACAACTTTGGCCTGTCTACTTTTGGGAATCCTCAATCTTTAGATTTGTAAATAATATAGGGACAGTTTAGGCATATTTAACCAGAAGGGACAGGATAGGGAAAGAATAGTAAACTTTAGTTATAGTTCATTGAAGGCAAATGGTTGCAAATGGGCCTAAGAGGTGGCATATGGATCTCAGTTTCATGCATTACTAGGACATTTATTCTAATTATGTAAAAGTAACCCTATAAAAATTATAAAAATTTCATGTTTTTCATTGGACAACAAACAGTATGGATTTCTTCTCTTACAGGTCAACCTAACAAATCTTTATGTATGTATGTATGTATGTATGTATGTGTGTATGTATGTGCACGCACACATGTGTATGGATGTGTGTACCTGTGTTCTAAGTATATTTCAATGTTAACAGCCATGATACCAGTAAAAATATTGCCTCTGAATTGTAACGTGGCCCTTCCTTCTCAAGACTCAAATTTATATTAAACAGCTAAAACATAATTCAATTTCAACAAAGGCTATGGGTTATCTATTAAGGGCTAGAGAGATAGCCTAGTGGTTAAGAGCACCTACTGCTCTTGCAGAGGACCCAGGTTCAATCCCCAGCACCCATATGGCGGCTCAGAACCATCTTTAACTCCAGTTCCAGAGGAAACTGACAGCCCTCTCTGACCTCAGCGACATTGCACGACACCTACATGGAGACAGTACATTCATACACATACAAGAATAAATTTTAAAAAATAAACAAAAAATAAATAAAAAATAAATAAAAATTTTAAAATAATGGATCTACACTGCCACCTACTGGTTACGCCCTTTCAACAGCTAAAACAAAGATGCAATCAGGTTTTCATTGTATTAAAATGTTAATAAGTTTTTGGGTATTTGGGAATAAAAAATAAAAGGTATAAAAATTTAAAAATTTAAAAAATAAAAAAAAAATGAATTCCAATTAACATCACCGGAATTCACGGCCACCATTTTTTAATTTTTTGCATGCATACAGGCTAAGCCTGCATTTTGTTCAGATGACCAGTGGGTAGCTGGTGTTGAGGCCTGTGGGTGACCAGTTGGTTTGGAAAAAGGCTCCCTTTGCAGACCGACCAACCTGGGAAGCTGGTGTGAAACTCCTGTCCTGGACTTGGGCAAGTGGAAAATTACAGCCAAGAGTGGGAAATGTGTCTCATTGTCCCAGGCCAAGGATTCAAATAGGAAAATACCTCTCCGGTCAGGTCACAGAAGTGATTGACTGCCCTCTATGCAATGAGGTCAGTTCCCCACACTGTCCACAAAGTGGGCACTGTGCATCCCTCTCCCCTTATCAGGACTGCACTGCACTTGTTCGTGACAAAGGAAGCTTCCTAGAAGCTCCCACAAAAACAAATAAAAATCAAGATAATTATGATGGTAACAACATCTCATGGGGCATATCTAGCCAGTCTTTAACAGATGGGCATAAGAACTGTAAAAAAAATTTATTAAGAGCTAGATATTGTAAAATCTTTAAAGCAGGTTTTCATGCCAGGCCTGGAGAAGGCCAAGAGCTTGGAGAAAGATAGTTATCAAAATCCACTTTGCAAGATTTGCAGTTTAAAATGGTAATATATTTGAACTAATTGGGAATCTAAAATGTTAATTGTTTTATTTGTAATCTGTATTGAATTTCCAACAATAACTTTGGGGTTAAGGTACACAAATGGTCTCTATATTTTTCTGTGTTATACAGTATCACCTTGTAATATTTTTCCTTTACTTGTAGGACAATTTAAAGAAATTAGGCTTAAGTTCACTTCCCAAATAAGCATACAGTCAATGATAAACTTTTTGGGTAAATTTGATGAAAACTTACACCTTGGTTCCTGTTTATGGGTATGTGTAATACAACTTAGGCATCTATAGGTCAAAACATAAAAATTTAAAAAACAAAAAGAGGGAGGTGGCATAATTTTCCTTCTGTATTCCAAACCTTTTGATAAATTTTTAATTTTGAGGTCTTGAAACTAACAATGGGAGGAGATTTGTATGTTCCCACAGGTAAAAACACCAACCTAAATGTCTAAAAATACACAATATTTGACTGCAAGATGGACTGAGAAATGCCAACAGAGAGGCTGACCCATCTGGACATTGAAGAAAAAGAAACCTCAGATTGCCTGAGTCACAGACATTGAACATTTCTCTAAATTCTGTTTGGGATAACTGTTTATGATGTGGTCTGATAAAGTTTACCTTTCAGATGCTGAGAAACCTTTCTACCTCTCACCTTTATATGGAAAAGGAAAAAATGTGATGGTAGTGAAGTCATTCCCCAACTGTAAATTGGAACCAACTGCTATAATGGTAAATGCTTATAGAACAGGTGTGACTGCCTTCTTTGGTTGATTGATAGACATACAAACTGTACAGAGATGGTTCTCTATCTAAAGCTAAATATAAATGTAATTTATAAGTGGTACAATTGAGCACAATGTGTTAATACAGGAGAGCTCTGATGTCAGCAATGGATTGTTCTGCCAAGGAGATGTTGGCTGGGGGAATCCAAGCCCCCCAAATTATAAAGGCCTTTTGCCTGTAAAAAATGGGATATCAACAAGGAAAAGGTGGTAAGTCCCTGTTGTTAAAAACCTGGTGTAAGCATGAAAAAATATTTTGAGACATCACTTGCTAATGTACAGTTGGCCTTTAAAATGCCAGAGAGCGTTACCAAAGGCCACTAATGCGACAAAGCAGGATATTGGTCTCCTTGAGTCAAGCAAGACTCCTCTGTCAGTATCAGCTACACCTCAAATGCCTGGAGATGCTGTGCAACAGTGGCAGCCATGTGTCTATACATATCCCAAATCTAATTGGCTATTAGCTCTCTCCTTGGAGGAATAATTCATGGCTGATGCCACAAGCTTACGTCCTCTAGTGGTTAGGAGATGTTATAAGCCACAGTAAGAACTTGTCATCTTTTATAGAGAAACCAGTTTGTGGATTAGCATACCATCCAAACATCTGTGTCTCTGCTCACAGCTTAGCTTACCATAATAGTTAGTACTGTTAAAATGCCTGTTTAAATGCCTGTATATCTAATTGCTTGTGCTTTGTTATTAGGATTAAAAAGGTACCCTGGATAAGCTGTCAACCCATGAAGGGAAGAAACAACCTGACTAGAGTCCAAAATGACATCTCCAGAGAAAATAGACTGCTTTGCTTCTCACCCACTTGTGCCCCTTTCCCAAAGCCTAGGGAAAAAATTGCGGAAGAGGAGGTGTGGTAGAACGTAAGGGCTGCAGAGAGATTGGGGTGAATCGTGAGACTACAGCAATATAGACTGGACTCTAACTTGATCAACATGCTTGTGCATACAAGCTTCTCCAATTGGACTATGGGATCCTTGGGTTGTTCAAAATATGAACATAAATACTTGCTAATTGGTTTTACATGAATGTTACTTACACTCATTGCTTATGCTTGACAATCAGCTTACTTCATGGTTGGGATTTTTGGATATTAATTGGCCTTAGTGTGAAAATAAAGTTTCAGGTCTGACCTGTCCCCCACTGCCTAGCACTCAAAACAGGCTTGAGCATCTGGCTATTTAAAACTCAGGTTCCTTTGGGTTGTTAGCCTCCCCCATGGGCTCCCCTGCCTCTCAGAAAAATTAAAAAAAATAAAATTAAAAGAGTGAGATGTGGGAAAACAGTTAAGATGGAGTGGGTTCTAAGCCAATGGTACCTCCCTGGCCACACCCATGGGGTAGGGTGTAGTGACAAATTGAGTCATGGATATTTAAGCAGACATGTTGGAATAAAATCTCTCTCTGCATTTGAACTTCAACATGCCTACACGTGGTGTGCTCTCCTGCGCGGGCTTTCCACATGGGTCATCCCAGGATTAAGTGGGCCCCACCACAAATCCCGGCGGCGACACCACAGCCACATCACTACCTGTTGAGCTTACATGTTCCCAATCTTCCTCAGGAAGCCTCTCCTGAATGGCCGGCCATACTGCTACTCACGCCAGCACAAGCTCCTGACCTACCACATACATGGGATGGCGGCTCCTTAAAAGAGGGGACTACTCTGAATTTACTAATAATCCTAATAATCGTGGTAGAGAATAGATACAGAGTAACATTCGGAGGCAGGCAGAAGGAGGAATGGAAAACCAAACAAATGCCCCTATGAATGAATTAGCAAGTTGATTGTTCTTGGCAATGAATCACAGCTTTCTACTGTGTGCTTTGAAGCAGTGTCTACTTAGGCCTTGGAAACCAAAAAGAATTAGAACCTTGGGCTCATTTTGTCCTGTGTGTGTCTAAGAAGGGACGAAGGTGAGTTCCACCCACCAAAGCCTTCCTGAAGGAGGGGTTCGTGGCTGCTGGGGTGTTCACTGCAGAGGACAGCATTTTCCCTTCCAGTGCCACAGTGCGAACAGAAGACAACTGAACACAAGACAGCAAGGCACCAAGGCCACACTGATGAGTCAGGCTGGCATTTCAGATGAGTTCTGTGCCTTGGGTTTAATGGTTTGGGATCTCGTTTCATTTGGCATCTGCCATTAGCCTTGCAAGAGCACCATGACTCACCTGCGTTCCCACGCTGACCACCCACAAGATCCCTGGGACTTTGTTCTACCCATCTCACACTCTTCCAGGTTGGCTCTTGCTACAGAAAACAATGATTGGGAGCATTATGAAGGGCCTTACCAGGAATTCTCATAGATGTTTTTTGGAATCTCCCAGATTCAAGAGGAGCAGAGAGTGTTTCCTGGGATCCCTGGAGTTGGTGTTGATCAGGAAACACAGGTGCCGCCATCATCCACCCTGAGATATAAAACCCCCTTTCATCCAGGCCTCCCCAAAGGCTTCAGTTACTGACTCACAGGCTTACAGAGCTGTAGGGGCTTTGGGAAGATGCAAACCCAACATCTCTGTATTCAGAAGGGAAACTCCCTAGAGAGGGAGTGACCACATTTTTGGCTAAACTGTCATGGCCACGACCCTGCTCCTTATTAGTTCTAGAGAGGTATACTTGAGTCCTTGTTTTCTCCACTATGAATTGGGGCTGGTAATACCCTTCAAGTTGAGTCAGTGGGAGAAGCCAAAGAGTTTCTACCTAAAGCAAATAGGTTGAGATGCAGTAGATAGGAAATGCTTGAAATGGTTGCTGTTATTGTTAGTATTACATTGGTGATAAAAGCCAACATTCTTTAAATAGTAATTTAGGAAAGTATCCATCTATTCATTCAGAGTTAGAAATATTGTCTCCTCAAAACAAATGGAGGGTTTCATTTTATACTTAGTGTTTTCTTTCCAGATATGAGCTACACATGATCCTCTTGGCAAGATGTTATCTTTGGATAATGGGGAGAGTCCTAGAGGACAGAAGGCAGAGAAGGATGGAGGCAAAGCGTAGGTGTATATCTGCTCTACACACACCACACGCACCATGAAAGGAAGCAGACCAAATCACAGGCTGGACTCATTAGAGTGAACCACAACCACAAGGCTTTCTCCATTAATCCCAACCATAAAAATACCTGTTTTTGAACTGTTACATAGTCAGCATTATGTTAGGGGGTTGGTAACCTCTTTCTGCTCCAGAATAAACCATTCTTTGAATGGAGACCCAGGACCATGGAGCAAAGAGGTACCCAGTACCTACTCTCCTTCTTGGATTTTTCCATAATGGCTTTTATAACAGGGCAAGCTTTGGCACAAACCCCAGTTCCAATGTCTGTTCCTGGATTTCACTTAGTGCTCTGGGTGCTCGGTTTCCCTCATCTGTAGATGTGTGTGTCCAGCAGGAAGGAGGAGAAGATTCAGGGGACATCACAAAGTCTGCACATGTTCAGTATATTCAGCCAATGTTCTCTGCCTCATCAGAATGCCTGCCAAGGCACTACACAGAAATGAGAAGTGGAGACAATGTCAGCCCTCACCTGGGTATTCCGAGCATTCTGTCTGCATTTATTTCCATCTCCCTAATGGTTTGAAACATGGTGGTCCTGGCTGCTTGGATATGCATACCATTTCATCTTCAAAATTTAACATGGAGACCATCAAGCAGATGCCTATTTTTCTCCCTTACCTAAAGGAAGGTGATCTCAGTAGCTAATCTGTACATGGTTCTTTTTGAAATTCTGATATTTGGTATTCTAAAAGATGGTAGATATGATTGTTAGTTTCTTTCACCCATCAGTTCCTTCACTACTGCATAAACATTGTTCCAGTTGTTCAGGGGTCCTCCTGTGAAAGTGCAGATGTGTGCCTGTTTGCCTGACTCCCCACTTTGTGACTGGCCCCCAGGTTCCAGGAGGTCCAACGCCTCTACTGAACCTTCCAAGTCTCTGCATTTCAGTTTTCCGTCTCTTGTTAGGATATGGTAAATCCACTGTCTACTCAACACAAATATGTACTACCTGGTCATAAAGCAGAAGGTACTAACCGTGAGAACAGTGTTAACACTCATCCATCCAGAAGTCTGGCTTATGACATGACTGGCCATATTGACAAAGCCCCACTAGCCACATGCAGCTGTAGCTTGTTGTCTGACTAACTCTACAGAGTCTGCACAAAGTGGCTGTGCTCCTTCCTTCCTCTTGTGGAACCTGTGAGATGTACTTGGCTGGAGTCTTCACATACTCCATTATTTTAAATGTTTTATTCCTGAAGGTATATTGAGGCCCTACTATGTACCAGGTTTCCCTGAGGCCCTACTGAGTACCAGGTTTCCAGAGTGTGGCTGGGATTCATCAGCTTCTATACACTAAGAGTATCATGAGGAACCCAAACAGGTAAAAGACAAGCTACAGCTGGAAGCTGGGCTGGGAACAAATCACCTGCCTGTGAGGATAGTAGAAATGTGTGGGGTTTGCCAAGTTGTGTGTGTGTTTGTGTGTGTGTGTGTGTGTGTGTGTGCGTGTGCGTGTGTGTGTGTGTAAGAGAGAGAGAGAGTGGGGTGGAGATCTGGAAATTATGGAAAGAGAGGTATGGATGGAACTCATGAAAGACTTCACAGAGTTCTTCCACTTTTATCTCAAAAATCTATTTAGAGACAGCCACCCAACCATCTTCTTCCTCACTGCCATCCTCAGCTTTTAGCAGTATATAAACCTCCACTCTGATGCTCTGATTCTCTTGATCCTCCATCTATGTAGTTCCTTCTCAACTGGGAAGCATAATACTTGAAGCCTTTTCTAAGCAGTAAGTTCAAGTACCTCACCCTTGTGAACATTCTACACACTTGCCCATGAAACGCTATACTCTCACCTTGGCCAACATGATCTCCCCCTGGCCCTATTATAGATAATCCCAGCAACATGAACCATCCCCCAGTCCTCCTTATTGGTCATGAACTGTACCTGGATCAAATGTACCTGAGGCTCTGGCCGGGATCTTCCACTTGACTCCAAGGCCCTCTCCCAGGTGGTTTTCAACTTTTCTGCTAGTCTTCATCTAAAGCTCATTTCCCAGAACTTTGTTTCCATTTCTTTGGAGTTCTCACCCTTCTATTCATCAACCAATTTGCTTGGTCTCTATCTCCTCTTTCTGAAAAATCACTCCCTTTTTTCCTGAACTGCTATGTCTGCAGACAATAACACAAGGTTTTCCAGATACAGCACTCCATAAATACTTGCTGAAAGAAGCTGGAGAGATGGCTCAGTGCTTAAGAGTACTTGCTCTTCTCTGCTCTTGCAGAGAACATGGGTCAGCCACCACATAGTGGCTAACAACTCTCTTTGACTCCAGGGGATCCAATGCCCACTTCTGATATCTGCAGGCATTGCATGACACTGGTGCACTTACATACATGCAGACATTACACACATACATATAAAGTAATAATAATAATAATAATAATAATAATAATAATAATAGAATACTTGCTGGATAAACTATGTTTATTCAGTGATCAACCTATTTTGGCATGAATTAATCAACAATTTAACCTGTTTGCTTTTTAAAAACAAACTTTCTTAATAAATATTTCTGACAGGATATGTAGACAACTTGCACAGACATGGTGACCACTGGCATATTCAGCAAATGCTCCTATTAACTCAAAGCCCAGTATATGTCCACCACTGAGCCACTGTTAGAGACTTGACTGGAGTTCAAGGCAGGGAGGCATCAGGCATTCATCACACAGCAAGGTGGATGAAAGGTTACAAAGAGCTATTCAGGAAGTGTTTCTGAAGATCACAGAGGTGGATCTGTCATTTCCTCATTGCTTAAGAGTTTAATGGAACAGCTCCTTCCATTTTCAACCAGAAGTCAGAGAGTCTTTAGATGTGAAAATCAAATCCTACACAGTTCCCTGGTTAAAATCTCCTTTGGCTTCATATCACACTTTAAATAAATTTGAGGTCCTCCAAATAGTGTACACAGATGCCAAACACATCCTTCAAGAAGTCCAAAATCTTTAGTCATTAGACAAATGTCAACTCAAACCAAAGTGAGACACTCCAATTAAAAGTGTGCCAAAGACTTCCTGTGGAAGGGATTACTCTCTGTTCAGAACCAAATATAATACTAAAGTCCTAGGGCTATGCACTCAGGCAAAATATATTAATACAGGAGCTCTGACATCAGCAATGGATTGTTCTACCAGGTGGATGTTGGCCAGGGGATCCAAGGCCCCACAAAAGGTAAGGGCTCCTTGCCTCTAAGTTGGGATACCTACAGGAGGAGAGGCAATAAGACCCTGCTGCCGAAGACCTGACGTTAACATGGGAGGGATGTATTGAGACCACACATGCAAGTGTACAGATGGCCTCTGGAATGCCAGAGAGTGTTACCAAAGGCCACTAAACCAATAAAGCAAATATGGGTCTCCCTGAGTCAAGCAAGACTCCACCGTCAGCACCAGCTACACCTCACCTGCCTGGAAATACTGTGCAGCAGAGGCAGCCATGTGCCTGTATATCCCAAATCTAATTGGCTATTGGCTCTCCCCTTGGAGAAATAACCCATGGCTGATGCCACAAGCTTACATCCTCTACAGGTTAGGAGATGTTATAAGCCACAGTAAGACCCTGTCATATTTAACAGGGGGGAAAATTGTAATTCATGGATTAACATATCCAAACATGTGTCTATGCTAAAGTAACCTACCATAACTATTAGTGCTGCTTAAATACCTATATATCTAATTGCTTGTTCTTCATTAGTAGGATCGAAAGGTTATTCCTGGACAAACTGTCAGCCCATGAAAGGAAACAGCCAGAATTGACCAGAGTCCAAGTCAACAGCTCCAGAGAGAGTGGACTGTTTTACCTCTCATCCACCTGTGCCCCTTTTCTAAGCCTAGGGAACAACCTGCGGAAGAGGGGGCGTGGTAGAATGTAAGGGCTGCGATTGGGGTGAATGGTGAAACTACAGCAATGTAGTCTGGACACTCATTTGATCAACTTGATTGAACAAACAACCTGTCACCCCCCACTGGATGGTGGGGCTGTAGGTGTTTGGGCACAACAGCCTGCAGATAGGTTTTGCATGAAGGATGCTTGTACTCATGGATTATCACTTATAGCTAAAAATGAAAAAAAAAACTGAGAGAAAGATGCAGGACAGTTATGGCAGAATGCATGATCTGGGATAGGGTGGGGGGGGGGAGGGAAAGGGAAATAAGCCTGAACTGAATTGGAAAAAATGTATGAAATGCACAAAGCATCAATAAAAACTAACTTAAAAAAAAAAAGAAAAAGTGTGCCAAAGACTTCATAGTCACCCAGCAAAGTAGACACACAGGAGGAAAAGAAGCGCAGATGTTCCATATCATGTGTCATCAAAGAAATGAGAAATAAAGCAGCCACTGCACACATTCAACAACAGCCCAAACCCAGAACACAAACAGCACCAAATGCTAGCAAGAAGGTGGAGAAACAGGAACTCTCCCCCATCGCTGAGGGGGCACAAAACAGTGAGTCAATTTGAAAAGAGTTTAGTGGGTTTTACAGAAGTAAACACTCTTATTCAAAGGTCCATCAATTGTATTTCTTGGTGTCTACACAAAGTAATTGAGAATTGTTGTCCTCACAAAAACCTGAATGCAGATAATTAGAACATCCTGCTCATAATCCAAAATTGAAAACAACAAAGACATTTTTACCAGGTGAATGGAAAATACCTCCATGTATCCAGAACAGTATTTAGAGCTAAAGAAAATGAATTCATCTCCTATGAAGACACACCGTGCATGCACATTGCAAAGTGAAAGGCACACACAGCCACAAGTATTATGACTGTAAATATGATGCTCTGTAAAAGGTGAAATCATGGCAATCACAAAAATAAAGCTCAGTGGCTGTCATGGTTTTGGGGGTAGGAAGCCATGAAGAGCCAGAGGGTCTTTAGGGCGGTTAAATACTACGTAAGACACAATGTGTGAGTAGGTGTCATGGGTTTGGGAGTAGGAAGCCATGAGCAGACAGAGGGTCTTTAGGGTTGTTAAAAACTACGTAATCACAATGTGGGAGTGGGTGTCATGGGTTTGGGGGTAGGAAGCTATGAACAGGCAGAGGGTCTTTAGGGCGGTTAAATACTACATAAGACACAATGTGTGAGTGGCTGTAATGGGTTTGGGGGTAGGAAGCCATGAGCAGACAGAGGGTCTTTAGGGCAGTTAAATACTACGTAAGACACAGTGTGGGAGTGGGTTTCATGGGTTTGGGGGTAGGAAGCCATGAGCAGACAGAAGGTCTTTAGGGCAGTTAAATACTACGTAAGACACAGTGTGTGAGTGGGTGTCATGGGTTTGGGGGTAGGAAGCCATGAACAGACAGAGGGTCTTTAGGGCAGTTAAATACTACGTAAGACACAGTGTGTGAGTGGGTGTCATGGTTTTGGGGGTAGGAAGCCATGAGCAGACAGAGGGTCTTTAGGGAAGTTAAATACTACATAAGCACAATGTGGGAGTGGGTGTCATAGGTTTGGGGGTAGGAAGCCATGAGCAGACAGAGGGTCTTTAGGGTAGTTAAATACTACGTAAGCACAATGTGGGAGTGAGTGTCATGGGTTTGGGGGTAGGAAGCCATGAACAGACAGAGGGTCTTTAGGGCAGTTAAATACTACGTAAGACACAGTGTATGAGTGGGTGTCATGGGTTTGGGGGTAGGAAGCCATGAGCAGACAGGGGGTCTTTAGGGAAGTTAAATACTACGTAAGCACAATGTGGGAGTGGGTGTCATGGGTTTGGGAGTAGGAAGCCATGAGCAGACAGAGGGTCTTTAGGGTAGTTAAATACTACGTAAGCACAATGTGGGAGTGGGTGTCATGGGTTTGGGGGTAGGAAGCCATGAACAGGCAGAAGGTCTTTAGGGCAGTTAAATACTACATAAGACACAGTGTATGAGTGGGTGTCATGGGTTTGGGGGTAGGAAGCCATGAACAGACAGAGGGTCTTTAGGTTAGTTAAATACTACGTAAGACACAGTGTGTGAGTGGGTGTCATTTTACATCTGTTCTAATTCATTCATTGTACAGTATCAGATATGAACCATACTTTAAACTCAGTGGCTGTCATGGGTTTGGGGGTAGGAAGCTATGAACAGGCAGAGGGTCTTTAGGGTGGTCAAATACTACGTAAGACACAATGTGTGAGTGTCATTTTACATCTGTTCTAATTAATTCAGTGTACAGTATCAGAGATGAACCGTAATGTAAACTATGGAATTTTTGCTATAGAGACATAATGCTATGTATCCATGAATTTAACAAATGTGCCACTATGTTGGGAGACGTGATAGTGGAGGAACTTAAGCATATGTAGAGTCAGACCATAAATAGAAAATCTCTGTACCTTCATATGGACCTAAGACTGTTCTGAAAAACAGTCTTAAACACACACATACATATGAAATAATACATTAATATCATTCAATGCCCACTAGTATGGCTATGTATTTTTTTTTTTTGCTTTGCTTTTATTTTATGTGTATGTGTATAGCATGTGCATGTATGTAAGTGCACCCATATTGTGTAATGCCCCTGGAGGACAGAGAGAGCATTGGATCCACTGGAACTGGAGTTATGAATGGTTGTTAGCCGCCAGGTGGGTCTTCTGCAAGAACAGCCAGCGCTCTTAACCACTGAGCCTTCTCTCCAGCCCCAATGGCCATGTATATTTTTTTAAAAATGAAAAAATAACAAGTACTAGAAGGAATGCAAAGAAACAGGCCCTCCTCCATTGCTGGTGGGAATGTAAAGGTACAGGGGGTGTTGATGTGTGGAAAGCAGTTTGAAGGTTTTCAATGACTTAAACACAGAATTGCCATGTGACCCAGAAATTCCACTCGTAGTGTAGACCTAAGGGGAAGGAAAACATGTCTTCAAACAAAACATAGCGTATGAATGTTTGCAGCGGCATTATGCACAAATGAGGAAATGAACTGGCTCCACTGACAAGTGTCTCTAACAAAACATCTCAAGTCCTCACAATGGAAGAGGGTAATTTCTTATTTGTTTCTCTAATCTAATGAACTGGCTCCACTGACAAGTGTCTCTAACAAAACATCACAAGTCCACACAATGGAAGAGGGTAATTTCTTATTTGTTTCTCTAATCTAATGATGATTGATGATTTTACTTTTTAGTTTCAGAATTTCACACATGCCCACAAGGTGTTTTGACCAAATCCACATCCACTCCCTCCCCTCCAATTCCTCCTCTATTCCTAACCAGGACTTTCCCTCACAAATTCATGTGTGCTCTGTAATTGTTTAAAAATATAAGTCCACTTAGCATTTTCAGGACATGGATGGGTGTAGAGCCATCTACTGGAGCATGGCTAGCCAGCCTTTCAGGGTCTGCACCCCTGAGGAAATCTAATTCTCCCTCTCCTAGCAGTGTTCAATTCTGAACCAGCATCTCAGGTAGGGGCAGGACTTTATAACCCCTCCCCCATCCCTGCTAGGGTTTTGGCTGGCTTGATGCTGTACAGGTCTCATGGATGCAGTTACAGCTGCTGTGAGATCATGTGTGGAACATTATTTACAGAAAGGAATAGAGTCCCAAAACATGAATGAACATTACAACATGGTGCTAAATGAAGGAGCCATGCACAGCCATACAGCATGTTGTGTGGTTCCATTCACAGGAATGGTAAGACCTCGGTAGTAGTCAACGGCTGGAGGAGATGACAGTGTGAATGGCTGCTGATAGATGTGGTGTCTCTTGAAGTGGTAACATCTTGGGTCCAGAGGTCCACATAACTGTCACTGTTGTGGGAAAATATGAAAAGCTACTGAATCATTTACTTCAAAGGAGATAACATGACTTTTTGTTGTGTTTATCTCTCCACCATCACCATCACATCAACAATAATGACAACAGAAAAGAAAATCAACCCCTTCTTTCTGCCCTCTTTTGTAATTTCTCAAGTCAGCACTAAAGCTTTGGGGACTGAGCAAAGTCCTGGGATCCGGGATGAACACATCGTATGTAATCATATGTGCATCATATGTAATATGTGTGCTGCTCCCATCTCCTGTCTGTGCTCCCCTCACTCATGTAGGTGCATACCTGGAATGAGCCTTCCTTCTCTCACTCATCAGTGAAGTTTTCGGACCAAAGAACCCCTTAATAGCACAATATGTGGAAATATTTTTACCAATGTATATTCAATATTTCTATGTGAAAATGGGCATGATGCAGTTTATCTCATCAACACTATCACCACTCTATTCCAGAAGCACAGAGTAAATACTTATGGAAGTGTTTCATGAATAAATAAGAGCTAGTGAAATACACTTGCAGTCACCAATGAGGAATCTGCCATTCATTAAAGATTTTTATGTGGCACTATAGTGTTCTGTCATGCAAAGCACAGGACAGAGGAAGGTGAGTTCCTTCCTCCCCCTTTCACGTGTGGGGGAAGGGTGCACAGGGACTGGAGATTTGGGGGCAGCAGACAACCACTCCAAATCCCAAAAGCCACCCCACTCCGAAGCTGCAGATCTTTTCCATTCCCCTCTCTCCTGTTCTGGAACCCCAGATCTTTCCTCCACATATTGGGATGCTTGTTTCTGGTCTTGGCTCCTCATTGGTTGGTAAAATCCCTGATAATCTCACTGCCACTGAAAATGCCTTTACTCAAGGGTATCATGATTCCCATTCAACATACAAGGATGTGACGTGTGAAGCCCCTCAGGCAGGTTGTCCTCTCCACTACCATTCTCTGGCCACCTTCCTGTCTTGCAAATATCCTACAGGTCTCCAGCCTCCTGGAGCCAGTTCATGACCCACACATAACTCCCGCCTTCCTGGATCTGTATGGTCTGTTTCTCTGCTTGGACCTAACATCTCTATCCTGACAAAGTCCTGTTTTTTCCTCAAGATGAATTCTTTAGCCAGCTGCCCTTGAAAAGACATGCTCATAGGACATCAACCCTTGAGCCACTTCAGGACTGTCAAACATACATTGTTGCTTTCATTTTGAGTAAAAAACCTATTATCTGGGATACATTGTTTACTGCCTCCTAGCCAGACCCAGTCTAAGATTTTTATTTCATTTTTTGGTGTTTTAGAGACAGGTCTCCCTGTACCCCAGCTGACCTGGAACTCACTCTGTAGACAAGGCTGGCCTTGAACTCACAGAGATCGTCCTGCCTCTGCCTCCCAAGTACTGGATTTAAAGGCATGTGCCACCACACCCAGCTTAAAGTCAGTTCTTAGCCACCATGTGGGGGCTGGGAATCAAACCTGGGTCCTCTGCAAGAGCAGTCAGTGCTCTTAACTGCTGAGGCATCTCTCCAGCCCCAGTCTAAAAAAATTTTTTTTTAATTTAATTTATTTCTGTATGTGTATCAATGTACTGTCTGCATGCAGGTTTGTGCACCCGTGTCGTGCAATGCCATGGAGGTGAGAAGAGGGTGTCAGATTCCCCTGGAACTGGAGTTCTCCTGGAATTGGAGTTTCAGACGGCTCTAGGCCGCCATGTGGGTGCTGGGGATCGAACCTGGGTCCTCTGTAAGATCGGTTGGCGCTCTTAACCGCTAGGCCATCTCTCCAGCATATGATTCAGTTACCCTCCCAAACTCTCAAGGCAGCAGTTGTTTTACTATCATTCCATTATGCAGATGAAGCAGAGAAGTTGAGCAATTAGTAATTAGCCACGGGGTCACCACTGAGTCAGAAGCAAAGCTGGATTAGAATCTGTTGTGCCAAAATTTCCTCCTCTGAATAGAAACATTCCTTGTGCAAAAGGGGAGACTCACAACAACTTCACAAGTCAGGGAACGCTGAAAAGAACAAGATTCACAGAGCCACTCTCCAAAGGTACTGAAGCCAGTGGTAAACACCTGCAGGAAGAAGAGATTATCGGATTGCCTGGAGGAGACTCCCTAACCTGTGGAGCTGCCAGCAGGGATCTCCAGAGAAGCAGTGGTCATCATGAGTTGCCACTATTCCCTAGTGGGCTTTACAGTGGACTCATATGCCTGAGTCGTCTAGACTCTTCTAAGTAATCCCTTATCCACACTTCTGTAAGTAACGCCACACCATAAACTAATTGGTTTGCCATGTTGTACTTTCCTGGAGTCATTAACTTTGGTCTTTTATTGCTTCACTATCTGAAGTAAGTAGACATTTGGTTGAATTTCTCTGGCAAAAGTGTTACCCAGCTCAGACCCAGGGCATCTTGGTTCCTCAGTAGGCCAGGTAAAGACAGCTCAACCTATGTCACCAATGTGGCACCCAGAAGAGAAACTGGCTAAGAACATTATTGGAACTGAACATTAAATCTTTAATTGAATAGAACTGAGTGAGGAAAAACTGCAGGGAAAACACCTTGCATGATGACTGTCACATGTTCAAAGCTTGGAATTTAAGTACCTCATCTGAACAACGACTGCCTTTGTAGACAAGCTCATTGGTCTTCCGGTCCCTGGCCCAGGAGCCAGTCCCACTGAACTCACGTCTCCCCTTCCTCTACGTTGCTTCAGGCATGAATGAGTCAAGGAGCTCTGCAGGCCAAAAGGCCAAGTGCCACTTTTCTACCTGTGAAGATATTAGCTAATTAGAGTAATTCACACTAAAGTACAAATGAAACCAGCAGCCGAAGTGGAGAACAGAAAGTGAATTCAAGCAGTTACTGAATACATCCTGGATTGACGGTATGTATGCAACACACCTTGGAGTTCTTTCTGGAACATGAGGTCCACCAATGAGAACGCCAATCACCCTGTCACCTCCCACACCTGCCCTGGACTTATCCTGTATGTCACAGAGCCTATCTACTCTCTTGGGATCTTTCTGAATCAGCAGGAATAAGACAATGTTTTGGAAATGGACCTGAATCTAAATCCCCTCCAATCTCTAGCTTTCTGACTTTGAACAAGTAACAAATACTTTGTGAGCATCTAGATCCTTGCCTGTGAAATGGACCAACAGATGGGCTTAGATGGGAACAGAAGAGGCTTGAGAAAATGAAGAACATTGTAGGGCTCATGGCTTCTCTCCTAAACCCTCTCCATCTTTTATTTCCACTGCTGGTCTCTGTGATAGAGAATGCTTTAATGGGTTGTTTTTTCCAAAGGTAACTCTTGGCTAAAAACATTGATTATTCTCAGATTAAACAAGGTTAATTATTGACCCAGTTCAGGGACTCTAACATGTCCATATTTTATGGCAACACCCAAGGTGAGAATACATTATACAGTACACCTCTAGTCTAAAACCCATGTTTCTATAGTGCATCATGAGATGGGAAAGACCATCCCTGCCCATGGTGAACTCAGTTCCTGAAACTCAGCTCAGGGTTTGGAATGCAGGGGTACTAACAGAAAGACCCCTTGAGTCCAGAATCAGTACTGAGTTATTTTGAATGACCTCAGCAATGCCCAGCTGCAACCTATATGCATTTTCTTTACAGAGCAGCCCACACTGAGCTTAGTACACCCATGACCAAGACTATTCCTTTGCATTATCTTATTGGATCTCTTCTAGAGTAAAGCAGAGTGAGGCACACTTATGAACCCTCATAGTACCATAGTACCTATAGGATGGGTGGATTATGAGTGTGTGTATGTATCTATATATTTATGTATGGATGGATGTATGGATGTATGGATGGATTATGGATAGATGGATGGATGGGAATGGTAGATAGATGGATGGTGGATGGATGATGAATGGATGGATGGTGAATAGTTGGAGATGGTGGATGGATGGATGGATGGATGGATGGATGGATGGAGATGGATGTGGACTCATGGATGGGTGGATGTTGGATGGATGGAGATGGTGGAAGGATGGTGGACAGACTGCAGACATGAGATGAGGACATCCTCAGGTCATGATCAAGGACTCATTACCCACATAATCTGAGCACCATGTTCTCTTTGGTGCTTGGTCTCCTCATGTGTGAAGTGGGAAGCTGTGCTAGACTGAACCAGAAACAGTGACATACATGAGTAAATAGGATACTTGAGCTGACATATTGGGTCCTGAAATATATTTCTGATACAACTCCAAGACCTAGTAACTTTGCTCCTTAGCAAACAAAGGGCTTCTTTAACTACTTACAAAATAGCTCATAATATGAACTCTCAGACGTGAATTTAAGAGCCTACCCAAATCCCTGTAGTATACACCAAAGATGCACATGGAGAATATTGATCCTACTGATCATGAGACCCTGAGCTGTGTGCTGACTAGGAGCTCCCATCTACTCAGGTTCCCTGTGCCAGGATTCAGGCTGTGCTTTGCCACACATCTTTTCAATCAATCCATCATTCATTCTGTACATAGTTACTTTTACTGTCTCCATGTTGACAATGAGGAAAGAGGCTCTGTGAGGCTAAGGAGTGTGGCTGTGTTCAGAACACAGAGTGGAGGTGGGGGGTTGGATCCAGTCTGGATGTGCATTGGAGTCCCCAGACTTGACCAGTGCTGTGTGCTCTACTACCTTCTCATCTGTAGACTTGAGGAGTCCTCAATTTCTAAGATGAGTTATTTTGTCTGTGAATGTCTTACTTTGTGGAGGCAATTGACCATATATTTTTGGTCATATATTTATTTTCTCCCATGCCATGAGTCCTTCTCATGGGTTCAAACTCAGTCCACAGCAGTCCTGTTAGGGCTCCTAACACTACTGTGCAGATGAGGATACAGATTCACACTGGCCATGATATCTCAACTGACCAGAGAAGACAGATCTCAGCTCCATCTATCCAGGAAAGCAGCTGTCCTGGAACCAGGACCCACACTGTGCACACCCAGAGAAGCATCATGTAACATTCTGAAACATTTACAGGAAAAGCAGGTGGGAAATGCATAGATGATGTTCTGTAGGTACTATCTGGTTACTTGCGTCCTGTCTCTGAACCTCTGTTTCTCTAGCCTTCTCTACACTGCCCTTCAAAGTTAACCCCTGAATGGCCCAATGACATGTAATCAATGTATGAAATTAATGCTTCTCCTTCCCCCCAGTAGCTTTAGCCTCTATGAAAAACATGTCTCCTGAACCCAAGTGTGATTTACCTGAGACAGCACTTACATTAATTATGTTTAATGTCTCCACTTACACAATAAATTTGCCTGTGCAGCCCTGTCCCTATTTCCCTATAGCCCCCCTCACAGTGTGTGCATCTTCTAGCAGATGTGGCAACCCCCAAAATAGAAGGAGCCAAGCTCAAGGATGCACCTGCCTGGGGAGCTAGAAAGTCTTCAAGTTCGCTCTGTAGCTGCATTTATCTCTGAGCCAACAGAGCAATGTGAAGAGCAAAATGAGCTTGAGAGAAGGGGAAGTGAGGGTCTTGAGCAACTGAGCTGTGTCTGTGTCCTGCTGCTGACCACCTGGGCGCCCTCGGTGTCCCCACTCAATGTGTCTGAGCAACGGGGTTTAGATATAAGTTGGATGGATGTGTCATAATTTGATGTACCAGATGAGCTTTTCTATGAATGTGTCTCATGAAGCAAATGTTTACTGAGCACATAATGTGGACCAAATTCAATGAGCCTTCACAGATGAAGGAGGACACGCTAGCTCTACATTTTAGAAATTGAAAGGTGGGAAAGTTTCTATTCTCTTAAAGAGTATTGTTTTTAAGTATGTTCCTTAACAGATATGCTGTCAGGTAAATCCAGTAACTTCATGGCCCTCCATTTTCATTACCAACAAAATGAGGACAGCATTTGGATTCTTCATTTTTGTGATGATTTAAAAATATGCAAAATCTCTAGCAGTCACAGGCAATATCACATTGTGATCATTAGTTTTAATTTTAAACCCAATATAATCTATAATCACCTGGAGAGAGTCTTAATGAGACAATGCCTAGATCAGGTTGGCCTATGGGCATGTCTGCATGGTACTGTCTTGATTATGTTAAATGATGTGTGAAGATCTAGCCTAAAAATGAGAGGCATCATCCCCCGGGTTTGGTTCCTGAATTATATATGAGAAAGCTGACTGTGAATGGTGACTAGCCAGTTCAAGTTATATATGAGAAAGCTGACTGTGAATGGTGACTAGCCAGTTCGAGTTTTTACTTCGACCCCCCCAGTGATGAACTGCAAGGCAAATATGCATCAGATCTGGTCAAGGTGCTTCTATCAGGATGTCTATCACAGCAACAGAAATAGAGAGCTCTCATTCAACAAATTCTTGCATCTTTGTTCACCCTTCAAATAGGATATTGACAGAGTAACTCGAAGTCTTGGGCCTTCTTGAGTCTGCCATGTGTTTTGTGCATTGGCCTCAGTTTCCCTATCTCTACAAGAAAAGAGTATGGACTTCGGGTTCAGGGTTGAACACAACTTTAGTGTTGCCAAATACTGACTTCATGGTCTTGGGGTAGAAAACCTCTGAAGGCTTTTTAACTATTGCTTATTTCACCTACTAATGCATAAACACTGGCAAGTCCTTGCCCAAGAGCGTACAGAATCAAGCACATTGGTCTGCACAGCACAGGTGCTATAAATGTTTAGAGAGGATAGTAGAAAAGGGAAAGAGGGCGACTGACCACCATGTCACAGCATTATGGAAAAGACAGTGTTAAATGTCATCAAGCTTCCATGGTTGTGTTCTCTGGAATACAGGACAGAGATGGTGTGTGGAGGCCACAAAACACAATGAATTTGCTGTGTCCTTTCTTCTAGTATCTGACATAGCCCTTATTTGCTGTTAGTGGAACCAATAAATAAGTATAGATGATAGATGGATAAATGATAGAAAGAGGGAGAGATAGATGATAGATGATAGATAGATAGATAGATAGATAGATAGATAGATAGATAGATAGATGATAGAGATTTATTTACTTAAAACCTATAACAACTTTGTACATGTGAACACAGGCTAAAGGTGAAAAACTGAGGCTCGTGGTAGGAAAGGACTCTGACCAACAATAGTCGACAAATGATGTTTAGGACTCAGATCTTCTAGTCGCCCACCAATATGTCTACTTTTACCTCAGCTAGAACTATAGGTTCTCTGACTGCTGGTTTGAATATCTATCCTCTGCAGCCTGCCTTGAATGTACTGTATTCTTTTTAAAATAATTTTATTGTAGTTTTGTGCATTTCATACAGCATTTCTCAGTCCAATTTGGACTCATTCCCTTTTCCATGCCCCCTACCTCACCCACCCTACCCAAGTTCATGCATTCTGCCATACATGTCTTGCATCTTTTTCTCAGTCTTTTTAAAGGTTTTTTTTTTTTTTTTTTTTTTTTTTGAGAGGTTTATTGTTTGGGAGCAGAAGTTTACTGTTTCAGTGAGTTCTTTGTCCCAGTCCTTTTGTTGCTGTCGTTCCCTCCAATTTGCATTGCTTCAAAATATGCATTTATATTTATGTCACACATGTACCATAATTATGGTGTCTGAAAATAAACTGCATGTTAATTCCAAATCATATTTGGGAATTCACTGTAAAATATGCATACATACCCTTCACCCATATACAAAATTACAAAGTCTGTAAATAAGTGGTAGAACCTGTTAAGGGATTCACATTATAAGAGCACAGTGCATGCACTGTATTCTATGGCTTAGCTAGGACTCAACAGATTAAGCTTCTTTCTCAATGTCAGAACTCCAAGGGTTTGAAGTTTAAAGTTCATGGCCCTGCATTAATTTTGCAGAGACCAACCATGATGCAAACTGCCAACTTCAGAGAATTAGATGATTCTATTCCTTGCCCTTCAAAGCCTACTGTGTGTAGAAGGAAGGACCCCTACACACACACACACACACACACACACACACACACACACACACAGCCTATGAGATTTCCTTGGCTAGCCAGAATGCAACTACCTCTTTGGACATTTAAAAGAAGTAACATCAGCCTTGTCACTCCTGAATGCTCCTTGGCCAGGTCGGTAGGATATGAACTTCACCTTTGATGTGAACTTCACCTGGTATCTCTCCCTTAGCCCTCAATAATGTAGGCTCAGAGAAGGTCATGGATCTATATTTTGGCTCTTCTTTTCAAAAACAATTTACACTGCAATGGATTATTCATGTCTATTCTGTTAAATGGTGATGCGGTGCCACCCAGCCCTCATCAGAGCCCAGTGGACTATGATCCATCTCATGAGTTCCAAGTATGATACCGGACACTCAGGCATCCTTCAGATCACACTTGTGAAAGGACCCAGAGGAGGCAGAGGATACTGAATAAATGTTCAAGGATATGTAAGTGTGGTTTTGTAGTCCACGGGGGACTGCTAAAACAGCAGGCTTCCTATGGGTAATTGCATATCAATCTGTTCAAATTATAGGTCAAAACCATAGTATGTCCCTTCTCCAGCCTTGGAACACTGAGGGTAGGTGCACAGAAGAGTGACTCACAAGTATGAACAAAGACCAGCTGTACTCAGCAAAGTGTGGTGGCTTGAACGAGAATCCACCCCCCTCCCTGCTCCCCTGGGATCCAAGTATTTGTAATTTTATTCTCCTTTGGTGGTGCTGTTATGGAAGGGTTTAGGAGGTGTGACTTTGCATGCCATTGGGGGCCAGCTTTGCAAGTTCTGAAGCCTTGCCAGATTCCCAGCTGCTCCCTACATCCTGTGCCTGCTTGGTTTCTGCTAGAGCCACCGCCTTCTACCATGTCTCCCTCCTGTCATGAAGGACCCTTACCCCTAGAACCAGAAGCTCAAATAAACTCTTCCTTCTATAAGTTACCTTGGTCATGGTGCCTAATTATAGCAACAGAAAATAACTATTATTTTTATTTTATGTGTATGAGTGATTGTATGTAAGTGTACCATAATGAGCAATGCCCAAGGAGGTTAGAAGTGGACTTTGGATTCCCCTGGAACTGGAGTTACAGATGGTTGTTAGCCACCATGTACGTGTTAAGAATCAAACCCAGGTCCTCTGCAAGAGCAGCCACTGATCTTAACTGCTGAGCCATCTCTCCAACCCCATCACATCATTTTTTTGTTTCTTTTAAAATATATTTTTATTGTTATTAAACGTTTTCATACATCATTTCTCAATCCAATTTAGAGTCATTTCCCTTTCCATGCCCCCCACCCCACCTGAGTTCATGCACTCTGCCATACATGTCTTGCATCTTTTTCTGAGTCTTTCCAGAATATTTTTCAAAGCATAGGCTTATTGTTTTGGGGAGAACTTCACTGTTTCAGTTTTTTCCAGTTCTTTTGTTGTTGTTGTTCTCTGAATTGGAGGATTTTCTTTTCTTTTTTTTCTGGCTAAAAGATGTCATGTTTTCTTTAAGGAAGTGTTTTAAGGCTCCTCCTTGGAAAGCCCAAACAACCATCAATCCTGTCCTTGTGCTCCACACTGGGGTATTTCCTTCCCATGGTCACCCAAATGAGGTCCAATAAGCACTGCTTCCTGTCTTGATCTTACTGTACTGAAGAGGCTGAAACCCCAGTTTCAGTCCACAAGCTGGATGTCTCAGCAGTCCCTATCTGGCATTGAAGGAGGATTCTTGGAGAGACGTAAGTCTTCAGTCCATATTGGAGGGTTAAAAAGCTGTGTCTCATGTCTTTGAAGGACAGCAAAAGCAGTGGCAGCCACAGAGTAGATCCACTTGCCGGTAAGAATTGAAGACAGGCAAAACAACAGTGCTCTCTCTTTTTTTTCTTTTTGTCTTTTTACTAAGATCTCAAATTTTATATCTGAAGTGCAATTTCTGAGGCCTTACTGATTATTTCTGGTTATACTTTCCTTTTGGATGCTTAAGGCCACACAGTTAGCCCAGATTAACCAATGTTTTTGTTTTCTCAAGGTCAGTTGAGGATCTGGTCCCAAACGGAGGGGTCACTGTGGGGGGGGGTCTGGGGGGGAACCTCTGGCTCCTTTTGCTTTTCATTTACCAGTTCCATCCACTCGAGGACAAAGTCAGGTCTTGCTAGACCAGGCTTCCTTTTTTGAAGCATGAGCAGACTTTCTTCTTTATAGATTGGTCACTGGCTCAATTCCCATCAGTGGATCTCCAAGACCTCCCTACACAGGAAGACTGGTGACTCCCATTTGCAGGATATTTCAAGAGGCAACTAAGTCCCAGGGGATGACTCATGGGGGTGTCTCTTGAAATGTCCCATTGCATCATTTTAATTGAAGGATATGCCCGTATTTTCCAGAGATAGTCTTATTCTAGGTCTAATGTCCCTATTGAGTTGTCCATCCCATCCCCAATTGATCTCAGAAGCATGTGGGCTTGACTAGCTCACCATACGATCCTTTTTATCTACTACAATCCTGAAAGGAGTGCATGATTGGAGATCTCCTTAGACAAACAAGAAAGTAAAAACTCTGTCAGGATTAGTTATTGAGGACACAGTGTTGAAATCCAGTCATGTAGTAAGGGGCTGAGCTCTCACCCCTACGTAACCTTTCCTTATAGAACACATGGTTTCCCTTGTACTTCAGTAGGACCATGGGGAAAACCACCTAGATGGGTCTCAAAGTTCCACGTCCCACTGATAATAATGCAGCCAGCCCTTTCTGTAAGCTTTGCAGATGATGGGTGGGAACCTCAGCAAGAGCTCTTTTGTGGGGAAAATCTTGATGTCTAAAAATCTGAAGAAAATGATGTTACTTCTGTAACACAAGTTTCTAGCATAACGACAGTACATGGGGTCTCCAGTGACAACCTATGAGACAAAAGAATGAGCTGTTGTCACCACCTAGTAGCTCCCTGGGGTAAGAAATAATTCGAAACTTACTGATGCAAGTTCTCAATAAGTAATTATATTCATGACAGAATTCACATCCAAATTATTCCTGTCAACTCTATCCAACTCCAGCTTCAGAGCACATCACATGGAAACACAAGGAAAATCCATCATTTGGGGGGGTCCCTGGGCTTAGCTCTCCCTGAAGGCAAAGGCTGCACTAGGCAAGGTCACAGAGCCATCCGCACCCATCACCAGCCTTAGAAATCGTCTGGAAGCCCAACTACTTTGCATTTTTTTTCCTTAAAGTTGATTATTGATCCACAAGGACATTTTCCTTTATGCTTCCCCAAGACATTAGTGCGTCCATTAGAGTAAGCCATCCATCCATATTCTTCATGAACTAGTTTCACTTCCTGTCTCTTCTCCAGAGCTCCTGTTAGTGGTGCATAAAGAGGCAACAAATATCAGGTGGGTGACTAGATGACTGTCAGTAAGACGTCCTTGGTGAAGTCTCTCTGTGGAAGCTAGACTTTGAGTGTACCAGAATCAAACAGTATCCGGCTAGGAATCTGCCTGAAATCCCAGGGGAGCCCAGCTAATTCTGGAAACAGAGCTGCCCTTCTGGTATCACAGTTCAGATGGTGCTCCAGCTTGAAGGTCCCCCCCACACACAATGTAATTTCCCAAATTGTATTTGATGGTGGGGCCTTTGCAATGTAGTTAGAATTGAATAAGGTCATGGTGGTAGAGCCCATGATGGGACTACAGTATTTGGAAACAAGAGACTAAAGTTTGCACACATGCTACATCATGCAGTATCTTGTGCCATGTTCTAACCCCAAAAGAAGACCCTCAAGAAGTGCCAGTGCATTGAGACTAGACAGCCTGGGCTCCAGTAATGTGAGACAGTGGATGTTTCTTGTTTATAAAATGTGGTCGGTGTATTCAGTTACAGTTACACTAAATGGACTAAGGCAGGCAGAGTGTGGAATGGGAATATTCAAGGCCAGCACCCGCACAGCAAATAATTCTATACTGACTAAGAGAAGCCTTAGTTCCCTGGGATAGTGTGGGACCCAGAATCAGCTCAAGAACTGGTGCCAACGCCATGGGCCCGTGTCCCAGTGCCTGACGAGCTTATCCTGGTCTCACCCTCCACCCACCGCCATTGGAAAGAAGTGGGAGGAAGGAAGAATGGGAGGAGGAGGGGAGATAATTCAGAGAAAAGTAGGTCATACTCCCACTCCCGGTAGCATCAAGTGGAGGGAGCTGTCCTGTGAGCTGTAGGATACCCTATGCTTCCTTGGCACATGCTTCTCAGCCTCTTTGTAGGTCCCCCCAGGTCCAGGGACCTCCTGTCTTCCAAGGCTGACAAGGGTCTCTCTTTGGGCTGCCCACACACAACCTCACATAACTCTTGGGGGATATGGGTCCACTCCCCTAATTTTTTTGGTCTTTTGAGTCAGAGTCTCCCTGTAGCCTGAGCTGGCCTGGAATCACTATGTAGACCTGGATGGCCTTGAGCTCATAGAGATCTGCCTCTCCCTACTTCCCACATGTTAGCATTAATGGCATGGTCCTACCCCTTTAATGGCATGGTCCTACCCCTTTAATGGCATGGTCCTACCCCTTTAATGGCATGGTCCTACCCCTTTAATGGCATGGTCCTACCCCTTCCATTTTAATCAGCTGCCAGCCTTATAGTCCTGTGTCTTGTCCCAAACAACAGAATGTGTTTTTCTTTGTTTCTATTTCATTGATCTCTGCTCTGATTTTTGTTATTTCTTCTTGTCTGCTGCGTTTAGGGTTCATTTGTTGTTGTCTCTCAAGTACTTAAGTATTATCGTAAGGATCCACAGTCTAGTTTAGTTTATTCCCTACAAATGATGACCACAGAAACTAAATTCCCAAACATTCCAATACTTCTGATAGAATTTCACAGAGTAAATTACTTAATGAGAAACCTGGAATTCATAAAATGTTGGGGTCTGCAGGCACAGTCCCAAGGAAGCTCTAGCTGACCACTCATTTATAATATTTTGAGACTGATATGTTTTAATATAAAATTTTATTTGGTATTATAAAGAAAAGGCTGCTGCAATTAACCAGTCTTGAACATATTTAGACTGAATGGGATTCTGGATTGCAGGACTTCTCATAGTGAGCCTTTGGCACACTCTGGCCCTATATGACACCACGATCTGTCCTGGGAAAGAGTGCATGCTCACCTTCTCTGAAGATGGAATTCTTCTGTAAGTCACCACTTGTCCCACAGTCTCTGCACTCTGAGAGAAGATGATCTGACAACTCTGTCACTGAGCAAATCACTGAAGTGCTCTGAGCCTCAGCTGCTTCCCCCACAATCCTATGCTACACCTGAAGACAGAGGAGATGTAAGTATGTCCACCTTAAGCAACTACACAGAAGGCACGAGAGACACCCACCTTCATTCCCCGCTCATACAGAGCCAAATGTCAGTCCCTGGGAGCCTTTCCAGCTAATCTCCTAGCCTTTGACTAAGGAAAGAAAAATAGCCTTGAACCTGACTGACACAGCCCAAACCTGGGACAGTAAAGGATGAGTATTTCTGCTTAGTGCAATGATTTCCTACAGAGACAGGGACGTGGACTGCTGCAAGTTCTTCTCTAGAGCCCAGTAATGAGTGTAACTGATGAGTAAGAAATGCCACTTGTGGGTCATATATCTTGGGCCAGAACTATTATAGCAAACTCACCCCATCATTTCTGAGAATCACGGGGGCTTAAGTGGATCTGCTCAAAGAGAGTCAACATTCTGGGAACTCGGGCCAAGTTTACCTGAGAGAGGTGTTCCCACAGGATGTTCAAACTGTTCAAGGGTCAGCCAGTTACTATGAGTTACCAACTCCAATTTTTTTCTGTGTGCTTTGCCCTGGGAGAGTGGGGGGGTTGGTATAGTCCTTCCCCAGACAATAGAGCTCTTATACAGAGAAAATAGAAAATAAGAAAGAACAGCCATGGTTCCATTGCTAATTCATTGGGGCCTTAGACATCTGCTGTCCTGGGTACCTGGAACATTGCCTTCTGCACACACTCAAGCCCCTGTTCCCAAGAGCACAGAGTGTATTTGAGGTATTGAAATAGGTCTCATAATGTCAGGGAGTTTACTGAGAACGATCTTCTCAGCTTTCTTAGAAAAATGAACTCATTTATTTGTATATTCAAATAATAGTGATAAAGTACAAGCCCAGAACACTCACCATGGGCCAGGCTTTGTGCTCAGCCCATCCCTGCTTATGTCCCCTCTACCTAAGGAGGTAGATACCCCTTATTAAAGATGAGAAAATGTAGGCAGAGAGATTCACCCACTTGTCCAAGGCCCAACAGTGGGGACAGTGCTGAGACCCCCACCTTGGAAGTCTGATCCCCCAAGGACGCTGCTCTAAGCCACATATATCCTATTCTCAATGAAAAAGCACACATTACACTGAGACCTAGAAATCCAGGTTACACTGATGTGTAACACTGCCCCTTATAGCTAAATGTGGCACCATGTGCTTCATGCTGGTGGTGGGCATGGAAGTTTATGCAGCACAGACAGCCAAGGTCAGAAGGTTCCAGATAGTATGGGGAGCTATCTCTGTGTCTAAGGCAGAATCAGAGAGAGTGCCAAGTATTTCTCTCTTCTCTCTCTCTCTCTCCTCCCTCTTTCTCAGTGAGAATCAGATGGTATCAGGAAAGAATCCAGAAAAAGAAGAATTGAAAAGGCAGAGCTGATCTCCTAAGTGGAATCAGATGATCCTACACTGGGACTTTAGTGCCTTCTGAATGTAATGCCTATGAGACAGGCTGACCCTAAGATAGCTTCTTTGACCTCGACCCAGTATCTGTGCCTATCCTCTACTGAGTAAAACAGCACACAGCATTCTGGGTTCTACCATGTCTGCTGTCTCTTACCAGCTATGATTAAATAAAAAGCTAGATACCATGTTGCATACTGTGCTATATAAAGGAACTGAGGAAATTTGCAGATAAAACAATCCTGTTTTAACTGAATCCTGACAACCGCCACTTGAGCGAACTTGGAAGTGATCTTCCTCAAGAATGCAACCAAAACAGCAACTTAATGGCAGATGGGGCCAGATCATCCAACGAAACCCAAATCTTAAACCACTGAGGTTCATTGTTTTAAGCTAAACTTGGGGATATTTTGTTCAACTGCAAAGATAACTAGCACAGAGAATATCAGATATTTCTGAGAGACAACTTCAGATCCCTGTGCCTCATCTCACTCTGATTCCAGTCTTCAAATTGAGCACATACTGGCCTCCAGTCACCTCATGAAGACACGCTGACCCTGCCCAGGCTCTGTCTCATGCCACACCTCTACCCTACAACCTACTTTGTGCTCACATATGTCTGTTTTGTAAAAGAGTCAAGTTGTTGTGGAGTAAATATCTGACCAAGAGGGAAAAGAAAAAAAAAATATGCAATGTCTTCCTTCCACCTGGAATTCACGTCCTGAGGTACATCTCACACTGCTTGGCCGGCCAACTGCCCCATGGTCCCTGCGCACCAATGAGCCACAGAGACAGCATCTACCTGGGCACTGCCTACAGCTGATCATTCATCTTCAGGTGTCTATGCCCTGGCCCCTGGTTTTGCTCCCTGGGAAAATAGTCCTTCAGGATTATGTATATAGAATGCTGTATCTCTGTATCTCAGACCCTGAATTCTAGGCAATCTATGGGCTAGCAAGGATGTGTCTGATACATCAGAGGCACTCAGCCAATGGGAATGATCAGGCCCCTGCATGTGATTATTACAATGGTGCCTATTTTAGTTTGAAAGTTCATAATTGCATATATTTTATTGTTGCTTTGTTCTTCTGACCTTCACCCTGTGTGGTGGGTGAAATGAGTGTCCCCCATAGGCTGTAAGTATTCAGATATTTGTCTCCAGTTGGTGGCACTGTTTTTGGAGGTCTTAGAAGCTGTGGCCATGCTAGAGAAAGTACGTTATTGGGGGCAGGCTTAGTGAGTTTAACAAGTCTCGTGGTCTCCAGCCGCTCTCTCCTCTTCCTGTGCTCATTTTGAGATGTCACCCTCGGCATGTTGCTCCAGATCCAGCCGCCATGCCTCCCACCATAATGGACTCTAATTCCCTGGAACTGTCAATCGTAAGCTCAAATAAACTCTTCCTTTTATAAGTTCCTTGGTCATGGTGTTTTATCACAGCAACAGAAAAGTGACTAATACACCCTGGCACATAGCAAAATGAAAGACAGAAAGAAGTTGTTCAGTGAGTAGGTTTTGGATCACATTAAAAAAAAATCTTTCTGGGCTGGAGAGATGGCCTAGCAGTTAAGAGTGCCGACTGCTCTTGCAGAGGACCCGGGTTCGATCCCCAGCACCCCCATGATGGCTGAGAACCATCTTTAACTCCAGTTCCAGGGGAATCTGATGCCCTCTTCTGATCTCTGCAGCATTGCATGACATGGGTGCACAAACCTACATACAGACAGTACTTTAATACACATACAAGAATAAATAAAATTTTTTAAAAAAATCTTTCTATCTCTCTATGTACAGATTATGTATGGATGGATGTGCACACACACGTGTGCATGTATATGTGTGTATGTATGGGTGTGCACACACACATGTGCATGTATATGTGTGTATGAGTGTGCACACACACATGTGCATTTATGTGTGTGTATTTATCGCCACACCACCCCCATACACACATCTATAACTTTTCCAATCACCCCTTTGTTTGACTTCAATGCTATGCTGGTATTTTCTAGCTCAAAGTCCCCCTGTCTCACCATCTGTTTCATGCTTCTAAGAATTTGCTTATCTGTTCCCTTGACTTAAATAGCTTTCCACCTTCTGGCTAATTCTTGTGTCTATTTAATGATGTGTTTTAAGGGTCATCCTAGTAGTAATGAAGGAAATCTTCCCTATAGAACCTCCTCTCTTGATTTAAATATCCATTTTCTGAAATTTCTAGAGGACCTTGAACATATGAATGCCTTAAATTGTGTATTTCACTTAAAAATACTAAACTCTTGTTCTCTGCACATTGGCCAGTTGTGAGTTTCTGTGCTAATTACCATCTGCCATATAGGAAACCTCTCCGGTGAGAGTTGAAAAAGGCATTCATATTATGTGTAGAGGTTACACTGAAAATATGTCACTTGGGGCTAAGTGTCTCTCATACAATTATTCTCTGTGTTGGACCAGTTGTGGTGCTCAGTGTTAGTCTCCATCTGTTGTAAAAAGAAGCTTTCTTGATGAGTGCTCAGAGGTATGCTTGTCTGCAAATATAAGGGTGTATATTTAGAATACAGTCAGAAATTTCATTGGTCTAGGGATGTGACAAAAGTGGGTTTTACTCCAGGATCGATGACCTCTCCAGTCGTGTATTTGGCTGTTTACATTATCACACATATGTTCCCTCCAACTGAGTGGGTCTTAATTATAATTAGATATGAAACTAGCTTTGGATTTAGCTCAGGAGTAGACAAGGCTCTTGTCTAACACACACAGGGTCCTGGGTTCAATCCTCATCAGTCACTGCAAAAAATCTAAGGAAACTTAAAGAGTGCTCCTGGGGTAGGGAACTGTCTCGACTCGCGCCCTCATTCTTCACACCCATCTTTATTGTTTTTTATAATCCTGAGAACTGAACTTCAGGCTCTGGTCTTTGTTGTTTTTATCTCTGTTCTGGAGGTCAGAATAGAAACCAGGGTTTGCTACCAACATGAGGCTATGTTTTTGTACTATGGGTTACTGAGCTGAGGCACCCTGAGCACAGTGTCTTCTCCAGCATCACTGGAGCCCCACACACATAGGCCATAAGTAATAGCTCTTCTGCCCTGATGGGAAACTGACCCTGACCTTCCCACAAGGTCTCAGGAACCCAAGTTCAGCTGCTGGCAGTGACAATGATGAAGGTTTAATCAATCTTTGCCCATAAGGGAACTTTCCAGGCCAGCTCTCTTAATTTAGAGATTAGGAATGAGAACCAGGGAAAAAAAATCACAGCCGTGTACACAAAACAGTAACAGCCACTGTAAGTTAGGAGTGGAGATCTACCGACTTCGTACCGCTCCTCGTCCTACCTCCCAGAGGTCTTCCCAAGGAGCAGAGCTGGGCGTCACCTTCCAGGTCCTCAGTGATTTGAAGTGAGTGAGGTCAAAGCAAGGAGAGATACTTGATTAGCATGGAGTGCTATTCCAGGGTCTATGGCCCCCAGAGCAAGCCTACTACTCTCCAGAATCCCAGCATGAATGACAGTGTCCCTGAGGACCTCTCTCCTGAAATAAAGCTTTGTATCATTATCTCATCAAATATTTCCGCTGACGCCAGCATCTGGAACCTGAAGCCTAATTTTCTAGTAGGATATTTCCGGTCCCCATGTTTGGCCTCACTGAACTTCTCCACTTCCTTTCCTCTGACCCAGGCATATTTTGTCTTCAGTCTTTTGCCCAAGCTTGTAATGTGATCTCCCTTCAACCTCCTCAAGGTCAACCCAGCTTGTAATATCTAGGATGGATGTGTGATGCCACACCCCTTTATCACCCTTTGTAATTCTGGAACAGGTAACTAACTGCAGGGAGTACCAAAGACAAGTAGAGAAGTGAGAGTCCTTGAGCTTAATATACCTTTGGTATATAAACACACTGCCAGCATGAATAAAAGAGAGAGAGAGTTTTTATCTTCCAGACTTTCTCTGAGTCCGTGTCTGTCTTTCTTTGTCTTTCTATTCCATCAGGTAACTTTCTCGTGGTCCCTCCCCCCTCCTTGCCAGAGCTAATCCTGGAGACTGTCTGCCTGCAGGCAGGAGACAGCCTTGAAGCTCACAGACCTGTGGGACTGCCAGGCCTGGTTCTAGGAGGGAAGAAGATCCTGCGGATTGCGGCCACGCATGACTAAAGGAACATTAGATGATTAGAAACTCCGACACTTACACACATTCAGGAAATAGTCTCATAAAATAAAAATAATAAATAAAATATTTTAAAAATCACTCTTTTCCAAAGTAATCCTGTTGGCAGTTAAAACTAGCCAACATGAATACCTTTTTAGATTCTACCCCATTTACCTACACAAAATGGCTATTTTTTCAAGTCCTACCTTTACTGAAATAATTTCTTTATTAAAGTAATATACTAGGCTATTTCTATCCACTGATTCAGTAAATATTTATAATTTCCCATTTTCCATTAGAAAATTATGGCCCTATTGGATTAAGTAACCTTTTCTGGGATCATCAGAGAAGAAGCAATAGCACCAGAATTCACACTTGGGTGTGCCTAACCACAAAACCCTCCCCCTGAGTTTAGCATCTTGCATGATTAGACATTGTATTAGTTGATACAATGACAGGTGAAATATCAAAAATTATTTAGGATTTCATTTCAGAAGTGCTTTTTGAAATTGAAACCCAGCGTATTTTCTGAGCCATAAATTTCATTGAAATTTATGAATTTCCCAGGTGGATTTCATAGTAAACTTATAATGTGTTGCTATCATTATAGTGTATTGGTGCTCAGATACCAGCTTCCATACTAATTCATATCTCAAATAATTCATATCTCAAATCGAAATATATCTGTCACAAAGGCATCACAAAGTTATATTGGCAAATAACATTATAGCAATTATATTTTACTAATTTCAAAATTATATCCTTCAATTTTGCTATTGATGCTAAGAGCCAACACTGAGCGACTGATCCTTATAATAGTTTTAAGGAGCATTGACAAAGCTCCCTCATTTAACAGAGGGCCAGGAACACAAAAGGCTACGGATGGCCAAAGCATAGCGAATAAGAGTCTGCAGAGTGGGGTCTGTGGACAGGACTCCTGTATTAAGCTTCACTCACCCAAGGCTCAGGGACCATTGTGGAAGAAGGGGATGGAAAAACTGTAGAAGCCAGGACAGGAAGTACATGACCACATGGAAACAGAGACTTGCAGGTTCCTGGACTTTGTTCATATGAACTTATAGCAATGGTGTCAGTCTGCACAAGACCCATGCAAACTTAAGCAGACAAAAGCCCAGCAGAGAAATGTGGAAATGAGCAGTAAGTCCCAGTCTTAGACAAAGAAGTCCCAGCTGGTTACTGCTGGGTGACGAAAAGCCAATCTCCTTAAAGAGAGGGACTCTAGATAGGCTGACTAGACCTCAGTGGATCCACTTACACTGAAGGTGAAGCTGAGGATACTAACGACTCCACGGGCCTTAACATAAATGACAGAATGCATAAAGTCCTGTGGAGGCTCTGGGAGAGTCACAGGAGGGAAGGGGTATAAAGATGATTAAGATGTTGTGTATAAAACACAAAAAATTCAATAAAAATTCACACACACACACACACACACACACACGCACAACAGTTTTAAGGAGAACTTCACAAAATTTTGCTGTATGGATGCACTTGACCCTTACAGTGGCCTTCAAGGCAGGTGAAACTTTTCTAGAAATACATATGGAAAAGACTCACACCACAAGCAATCTGTCTTAAATTTAAACAGGATTAACAAGAGGTAGAACTTGATACCCAAAGGCATATGTTTTAGGTACTATGTTCCAAACTGTAAGGACTTACATGAAAACACCAAGTGCCACTGAGTGTCAGTCTGAGCAGGGCTCCTCAGCAGGCAGAGATAGGTGTGGAGCCAGAGGGAACAGAGCATGTTCTGGGATCCGGAAAGCTCAAGCCCTTGAGAGTGTACTCTACAGAGGGGCCTTATTGGAATGCCCATTATTCACAACAACCCCAGTTTCATCCAACATTCCATGTGGAATTGTTCTTACACAATAGGGAATAGAGTGTGAACTCAAACCTCAGTCAAAGTCTTCAGAGCAGAAAGAAAGTACACTCAGCTCAGAAGGGTCCAACTCTCCCTCCTGGCTTCATCTCTTCCTCAGTGTGAACCCTGGTTTTTGTTCAAGAAACTGTTCAGGGGGTGCTGTCTGTCCTGGGTGCTGAAGCCACAAAAAGGAAAGAGGCTTCACGTGCAACCACTAGTTCACAGGAACTGTAGAATGTTACAATGTGGTGAGTGCACTGAGAACCTCAAGTCACAGAGCAAGATATGGTGCCAAATCAGAAAGATTATATGAAGAAAATGTTCAACTTCACAAATTAAAAATATAATGTTATTTCACAGTGACAAAAATGGTTAATTAAAATATGTGAATATGGGAGCCCTATCCAGAGACCTCTTACCCTCCTCACCTTGCCAGTGTGGCCTTCTGTATACATCACACTGTCTTGCTCTGTTGTATGAGGAAGCTTCGCATGTGCAAGTGGAGGGATGTATTAGTATTCTCTATATTAAACCTCACCTACCCATGGCTCAGGGACCATTGTAGAAGAAGGGGAAGAAAGTTTGAAAGAGCCAGGGTTGGTACATGATTGTAAAGAAATAGGCTTACAGGCCTCTGGGAACTTGCTCATGTGAACTTGCAGTGAAGGTGACAACGTGCACAGGACCCATGCTGACTCAATCAGATGCAGACCCAGAGCAGAACTGGGGAAGTGGGAGGCAGGGCCCAGCCTTGGATGAGTTGCAGTGGAGTGGCCGAGTTGATCTTTGGGGAAGTGACTCTCGATAGGCTGGATGGACTCCGGTGGTGGACTTTCGCCAAGGGCCACCTGGGTAGAGATGCTTGATGGGACAGCCTTGGCATGTGTGGCAGGATGCACAAAACGAACTAGGGGAGGCTGTGGGCATGTGCATTTCACAGATTTCAAATCTAAATTTAAAATCTGTGAAATGTACAAAAAGCTCAATAAAATATACATAAAAATGTAACTATGGGAGTAACAAGTGTAAGTGTGGATGGGAATCCACTGAAACCTCTGTGCTTCCAGAGTGAACTGAGGTGGATAAAAGCTTCAACAGATTAGATAGATAGATAGATAGATAGACAGACAGACAGACAGACAGACAGACAGACAGACAGATAGATAGATAGATAGATAGACAGACAGACAGATAGATATCATTCACAGCACTCAGCGCACATACCTGTGTATAAGACTTCCCACTATCACTTTCTATACTGCTCCTGGAGTGGAAGTTACACAGGTCTCATTAAAATAGATAAATCTCAGTATATGCATGCTTGGAACATAATCTGGCAGGAAATGAGGCACCATTGTGCATAGCAATACGCATTAATTTCAAAATAATGCTTGAACAAAATCAAAATCCAGATATGAAGGAATATATATATATATATATATATATATATATATTCTAACTAGGTAAAAGTAGCATATGCTTCAGGGAGTGAGGGTGTCTAGGAAGAGCCGTGGTGGGGCTCCTCGGATGGGGATGATATTCTGCAACTTGAGCTAGGGCTGGATAAATTTTTTTTGAGTCTCAGAAATTTTAACAAGATTATATACATGCTTATGCATTTAGTTTAGTTTTGTTTGTTTTAAGACAAGACCTCACTCTGTAGCCCAGACTGGCCTGGAATATCCTGTTTAGAAAAGACAAGCCACAGACTTGTGGCAGACTGCCTTCATCTTCCCAAGTTCTAGGATACCAGGAATGTGCCAATGTGTCCAGATCATGAAGATATATATCATTATTATTATTTTAATAAAACATTAGTTTCATTCACAACACTAATATTTTAAGGTGTGTTCAACTTGATTTCTATAAAATTCTTGTTTTATTTTGAAACCAGCTATATATTAAAGATAACATTTAAATTTATTACGACCTGAAACTCTAAAACTGACAGAGGAAAAGCAATTCAAGGTATCAGCACAGGCAAGGACCTTTTAAATAGGACTTTGTTTACTCAAGAAATACTGCCAACAATTGATGAAAGAAGAGGGCTTCTGCACAGCAAAGGAAACAATCAGATAAAGAGAAAGCCTACAGAAAGAGAAAGGTCTTTTCTACCTGTTTTGTGACAGAGGATTAATATACAGAATACATAAAGCACTAAGAATGAAGCACCCAAAGTCATAAATAACTTGGTCAGTAAATGTGCTAATGAAAGGAGTAGAAAGTGCTTAAGTAATGATGTACAAATCACCTGTAAACATGAAAAATTTCTGTATCATCAATCATCAGAGGAATGTGAAGAAAAACTTACACCCCAATCAGAATGGGAGTCATTGAGAAGATTGTAGATGCTGGTGAGGGTTGTGGACAGGAGAAGACCTAAACAATGCTGGGAGAAGGAAGTGAAAAGTAGTCCAGTCACTATGGAAATGATTATATATAGAGGTTCCTCATAAACTAAAAATAGATCCACTATGTGGCCAAGTGATATCACTCTTGAGTATTTACCTAAATGATTCCAGGTTATTATATCCCAGAGGTACTTTCACATCATAGTTTAGAACAGCACTATTCACAAAAGGGGTCATGGAACCAACCCATGTCCAGCAACAAGAATGGCTACAGAAAAGCTGGTTTGGGACTGGAGAGATGGCTCAGCAGTTAAGAAAACTGTTCTTGCAGAAGACCTAGGTTTGATTCCTACCACCCACATGAAGGCTAACAACCATCCATAAATCCAGTTCCAGGGAATCTTACACCCTCTTCTGATCTCCATGGGCATTGTATGACACGGGTACAGTTACAGGCAGATGAAATATAAAAAACAATATAAATGAAAAGATGATTTCTGTACACAATAGCCATAAAGAAGAATGAAGTAATGTAATTTGAAAGAAATATATATAGCAAAATAATCAGATTAAGTAAATATTATATGATTAAGTCAATATATTAAAACTCAAAAAGAAAAAATATCACGTGTCATTTATGGGTGCTGTGTTTTGGACATTCATAAAAGCATATGTGTAGAGAAGACACGAATACAGAAGGAAACTTTTCTGGGAGGACAAAGGGAAATAATGGCAGGAGGGGAGGAATAAGAGAGATTCGTGGGTTATGAAAGGATATGCACGAACATTACATAAGTGCATGTAACTTGGTAAAGTAAAACTGAAAAAAACTAACAAATCATATTTTAAGCTTGATCTATGAAGTGAGAATTATGAGATTTACTTTGACAAAACTGATGAGAGAGTAACATGGGAAAACTTACTCTGCAACATGTTGCTGTGAATGAATACGCAAAGGTGAGTGAGTGGGTGAATGATGGGTGAGTTGGTGAGTGGGTGGGTAGGTGAGTGGGTGGGTAGGTGAGTGGGTGGATAAGTGAGTGGGTGCATAGGTGAGTGATGAATGGGTGAGTGAATGGGTGAGTGGGTGGGTGGATGAGTGGGTGAGTGAGCAGGAGGCGGGTGAGTGATGGATGAGCAGGTGAGTGATGATGGGTCAATAGGTCAATGGGGATGGATGGACACGTGAACGAGCAGATGTGTGGACGAGTGGACACATGGATATGTGGACGAGTGGACTAGTAGATGAATGCGAGTGAGTGAATGAGAAACTAAGTAACTGAGTCAATCAGGTCAACACTATCATTTCAGTGTGACCACTCCACAGTTTGTTACACTGTGAAACATTATCTCCTAAATCCAGACATTCCGCAACAGAGCTATGATAATCTAGACCTAGAAAGCAGCATATTGAAATAGATGTTACCTTATCCTCTGACAAATTTCCATTCATATCACATTGAACCCTTCCATGCATCAATAACAAGCTCCAATGATAGGTCTTGAGGCACCAGGAGGAAGCGGTTAGAATGGAGATCATCACATGGGTCTGGTATTCATGCAGACATCTCCAGCATTTTTTTCCAGTAGTAGTGGGGGCCTCAAGGATTGCAGGAATAACAGGGATAATGATAAAAGCCAATCCGCTGGGCGTGGTGGTGCACGCCTTTAATCCTAGCACTTGGGAGGCAGAGGCAGGCGGATCTTCGTGAGTTCGAGGCCAGCCTGGTCTACAGAGTGAATTCCAGGACAGCTAGAGCTACAGGGAGACCCTGTCTCGAAAAGACCAAAAAAAAAAAAAAAAAAAAAAAGCCAATCCAAGGGAGCTCTATTGGCTACATTCAACCTTGGCAGTTTTCTAGGACATGAGATCAACGTGTTGATAAAGCATGCCTCTGTCCTGTGTTACTCACAGGCTCATGGGAAATGAATTACACAAAGTGGAATCACACAGATAGTGCCACAATCACTTCATCTACATCTCTCATCTGGGAGTGTCCCATATGATTTCTCAAAGTCTATGACATATCCAATCTCTTTAGAATTCTCTCCTTCTTTATAAAATCCTGTTACATCTTGTTTCTCTAACAGCTCTCAGAGCACCACCATAAGAGACTTCCATCAATGAGGTGTCAACCATGTGTCAAGCTCTAGGATAAATGTTTTACATGAACTTGGGAATCCCATGATTCCTGAAGCAAGATGGATTCACTGTTGACTTTGTGGTGACCAAATGAGGAAACAGTAAGAACCCAGGTGTATTAGTCAGGGTTCTCTAAAGAAACAGAAGCAACAGGATGAATATATAGCTATATACAATTTATTGATTTGCTCACATGATAGAGTTCAAGGAGTCCAACAGTAGCTGCATCACACTGGAAAGGCCAAGAATCCAGGGAGCTGCTCAGTCTGCAAGGCTGGATGTCTCAGTAGTCCCAATCTAGTGCTGAAGGCCTGAATGGATTCCAGGAGATCTGCTGGCCTCAGTACACGCTGGGATCCAAAGGGTTGATCACAGCAGCAAGACAAACTCACCAGATGAGAGAAGCAAGCCGCAGGAGAAAAAGGGACCAGCTCCCTCTGCCATGGCCTTAAATACTGCCTGCCAGCAGAAGGTAACACCCACATTTGGGGTAGGCATCCGGGTTGAGGTGGTCCAATCATAATACCCTTTTTCTCTTATTTGTTCCTTAGTCCAGTCAAGTTGACACCCAGGATTAACCATCACAAGTCCACCCCTTGTCAACTTGACACCCAATAAATAGCCTCTCCTTATGTTACACTTTAATGTCAATTGCAAACAATGGCAAGGTCATAATTCCACCTAACATGTTATAAGTGTCTCATGTGCAATAGCAAAGCATTATATCTTAGAGTAGGTGGTAATGTCCTTGAGAAGAACTTAGTCCTTCAGTATCTAATAACCTAAATATGACAACACTTAACACATATCTCAGTTGCACATTCAAAAGGGAACAACACAAGTATCCACTTAATGCACACACCACACACACACCACACATATTTCTAATTACATATATATGTATATAATATATATATATAATACATATATATGTATATATACTCTATATATATATATATATATATATATATATATTGAACAAGCACATTCTTAACCAAATAGGACAAAAGTTAATATCTATTATAATCCACGTTTCTGCAACTGGTTCCATGGCCTCAGCTGATATTTATGACTACCTTCTTCTACGACCCATTATGTATTTCCTCCACCATCAGCAAGCACGCTGCAGGTCTTGGCTCTTTCACTGGAGGAGTGACCCATACCTTCATCCCCTGAAGAGTCTGGGCCATTTATTGTCCTGTCTGGTTTGGGTTGTTGGAGTTTCCCATTGACTTATCATAGGACATGGTAGCACCAGAAGGCGCCCTACAGCATCTCCTGCCTTCCAGACATAATCTTCCTTGCCCCCATTGTGGATAAAAAGTCCAATTTCCCCTGGTCGTCTGGATCAATCACTCCTCCTACTACTGTTATTCCTTCTTAGCCTGTTGGCTGAAAGGCAGTAGAAGCCCAAAGTGGCCAGGGGAAGTCTTAGCTTCCAGTTCAATGAAAGTTTGCTTATCACTCTGGCAAAAGCACTCCCCCCATTTGAGCCAAAACATCTAGACCAGCAGAACACAAGGTCATGGGTACAGGAAGCAAAAATTTTCCTACTGGGTCACTAGGGGTGATAGTAAGTGAATCATTCCCACTTCCACCTTGGTTCCTGGACCCATGAATTCTGGCTATAGGAGAAACAGTCCATATAGTGGATGCTGATTCAAAGCATATGCTGCTTGCTGGAGAACCTGCCCCAGCCTCCAGGGTATTGCTACCTAATCAGTGCTGTAACTGTGTCTTCAAGAGCCATTCCACATCGTTCTATCAAGCCAGCTGCTTTTGGTGGTGGGGAACATGGTAAGACCAGTGGACACCATGACCTTGGGCCCACAGTCGCACTTCTTTGGCTGTGAAGTGAGTTCCTTGGTCAGAAGCAATGCTGTGAGGAATACCATGATGGTGGATAAGGCATTCTGTAAGTCCCTGGATGGTAGTTTTGGCAGAAGCTTTATGTGCAGGAAAGGCAAATCCATAACCAGAATAAGTATCTATTCCTGTAAGGACAAAATGCTGTCCCCTCCATGATGGAAGTGGTCCAATGTAGTCAACCCGCCACCAGGTTGCTGTGGTCACCCTGGGGAATAGCACCATATCGGGGGCTCAATGTTGGTCTCTGCTGTTGGTGATTCGGCAATGGTGTCCAATCAGCTAAGTCCTAAGTCTATCTACACACTCGGGAATTGAATGGCTTGGGATTTAAAACCAGGGCTGGAAGACCTCAGTGTTACCCCAACCACCTTAGCTTGCCACTGTCTCTTGAAATCATGACTTTCATCAGGGTACACATAAACTGTCCATTTGCAGTGGGGTAAGGGAAACCAAGTCAGAGGTCTTGTCAGTGCCTGGGTATACACCAATAGCTACCAACTAACCTAACTGTACAGACCAAGCAATCTATTTAAGGACATGTAAAAAATAGCTGGAAATGGGCTTAGAACCCACTGACTCTGTGCTGGATAGCTTTAGTGTCAACTTGACACACCTGGGTTGAGGGAGCTTCAATTGGGGAATTGGCTTCATTGGATTGGCCTGTGGCCACGTCTGTGGAGTATTGTCTTGTCAGCAATGTGGGAGGGCCCAGCCCAAGAGGTAGTGCCACCCTGGGCAGGTTGTTGTGTACTGTATAAGAGGCGGGCTGGGCAGAGCCAGGGAGCAAGCCAGTGAACAACATTCCTCCATGGCCTGTGCTTCAGCTCCTGCCTCCAAGTTCCTGCCCTGAGTTCCTGCCTTGGGCTCCCTAAGTGATGAACTGTGACCCAGGAGATGTAAGCTGAATAAACCATCCCCCCCCCAGTTGGTGTTGGTCAGAGTGTTTTGTCACAGCAATGGAAGACAAACTAGGACAGAAATTGGTACCAGAAGTGGGGTATTGCTATGACAGACCTGACCTTGGTGTTTTGGGGAAGGATTGTGGAGGTGTTTGGAACTTTGGGCTGGGAAGATCATTGAATGCCTAAAGATCATTGCTGTGGCACTTGGAGCAGTTTTGCTGAAGGAGTTGTAGAAGATGGAGGCCTGGCTCATGCCCAGAAGATGAAGTTTCAAAGGGAAGCAGAGATCATCAGGACTGTGTAATCTGTGGGTTCTGGTCAGCTGGGGCTGAAAAATCAGCTGTAAGTAACAAGAGACCAGAACCTGAAGTGAGATCTTCGTTGTACTGAGACAACTGATGCTGGTTAGCTGGGGCCTGAGCCTCCATGTCAAGCCAGAAGCAGGACTTAGTAGTGTGTAAGAGTCTCCTATATGGTTCTGGTGTTGAAATTTGAGGGGGTCACAGAGAGCAGCCAAGGCTTGGCACGGTGAGAGGTCAGGAAAGACCATTAGTGGAAGTGCACCTCGGTTGCAGTGGAGACCCCAGGATTGCAGGGGTCATAGAGAGAAGCTGAGGCTTTGCACCAGGAGATGTCAGAAGAGACCACTGGTGAGGTGCTGCCTCAGTTTTCAGTGGGCGACCCCAGCTTTTTGGAGATGCCAGGACCATGGGACGACCACCAAGAGCACGCGGCAGGTGTGGAAGGGAGTCGCCCAGGGCCTTCGAGTGGCTGTGGTGGGCCTGAATGGCAGAGTCAGAGAGGGGAGCTGCCGAAACCCTTTGAGCCCAGAAGTTCGTGAGTGAATCCCGGGTGTCCAGCCTTGAGCTACTTTGCTGGACTTAGGTTTTGTTCGAGAGTGCCTGATTCTTCCCTTTGAAATAAGACAGTATTTGTTTTAGATTTTACAGCAGCCCACAGTTAAGAGACTTTTAATAGACTATGAACTTTTAAGTGTTTGGACATTTTAAGGACTGTGGGGCTTTTAAGGTTGTACTGTCTTAGGTTGTGATTAATGTTAACATCATACTTTGGGGATAAGAACTGGAAAGGTGGTGGTTTAATAGTGATGTGTTTTGTGTTAAGTTGACAAGGGGTCAATTGTTCTGGATAGCTTTAGTGTCAACTTGACACACCTGGTTGAGGGAGCCTCAATTGGGGAATTGGCTTCATTGGATTGGCCTGTGGCCACGTCTGTGGAGTATTGTCTTGTCAGGCAATGTGGGAGGGCCCAGCCCACAATGAGTAGTGCCACCCTGGGCAGGTTGTTGTGTACTGTATAAGAAGGCAGGCTGGGCATGAGCCAGGGGAGCAAGCCAGTGAACAGCATTCCTCCATGGCCTGTGCTGCAGCTCCTGCCTCCAGGTTCCTGCCATGAGTTCCTGCCTTGGGCTCCCTAAATGATGAACTGTGACCCAGGAGATGTAAGCTGAATAAATCCTTTCCTCCCCAAGTTGGTGTCAGTCAGAGTGTTTTGTCACAGCAATGGAAGACAAACTAGGACAGACCCTTAATACTTTTATGCCAGGCTCTTTCTACCAGAAAACCCACCTACTTAAAGGTCCAGATGTATGTGAGCTTCAGTAAGGACCGTGCCAGTCCCATAGCACAGGGCCACTGAGAACACAATTTTCTTTTAAAACTGTCATTATTTTCAAACTTACTTTTAGTCTTGCTGCTTTTGGATACAGTTTTCTATTCACCTTTCAAAACCTAATTTAAATATCTGTTCTCTGAGAGACTTTTTTGGACCTGACAGCCACTGTTTCATTCAACAAACTCAGACCTACTGTGCAGGAGGAAGTGGAAAAGTCACTGGGGATTCAGTGGTGAACAAAACGTTATGCTCTTTGCCCTTCTATAGTTACCATGTGGGGTACTGAGTGCACACATTGCTTGCAAATGCAATTTCCAGCTGTGGTAAACACTAAGAATGAGAAGTATAAAAAGTATAATAGGGCATTGGAACTGGTTGTGGAGGTCAGGGAAGGCTACCTAGTGCTCAGGCAGTGGTAATTAGCCTGGCACTATCTGAACCCTGTGCTAAGACTCATTCCCCTTTGTGTAATCCATTTCCCACTAGCCTATGAGTAACACAAGCACAGACCATGTTTTATCAACATCTTGATCTCACACCCTTGGAAAACTGACAAGGTTGAATGTTACAGGTAGCCAATAGATCTCCCGAAAATTGACTTTATTTCTGTGTTCCTTGTGGCTGCCACTACTATTGGAGAAAAAAAAAAATGCTGGACATGTCTGCATGAATACCCAGCCCACGTGATGATCTCCACTCAACTGTTTCTTCTTGGTACCTCAAGAACAAAACAACCATTTTGTTGACAAGAGAGATGAGTAAGCTGAGCAAGTTCAGCCACTTCCCTGCAGTGCCAATTTGCTCACAGCCTTCTCTCCCGGTCTTTGATGGCATTTTCATAAGCTTCAGCTTCTGCTAATGACTCTAAATCCAATTTGATGATTGTATTTTCCATTAAGCCTGGTTAAAACACCAGCTTTCAAGTGGAGAGCAGAAACAAAGGTACTACTAGCCAGTCCAGATCAGAGACCAGGTAACTTGTCTTGGCAAAAGAGATCTGTTCTTCAAAGATTTGACTATTAGCACCACTTTTGATACATAGGTAGGTAGATAGATAGATAGATAGATAGATAGATAGATGATAGATAGATAGATAGATAGATAGATAGATAGATAGATAGATAGTAGGTGTTTCTTATTTGTTTGGTTTTTCCATATGGAAAAGGCCTCTTTCAGAAACCCTGCCAAACCTCCACAATAGAAAAGGACCAGAGAAGAACACTGAGAACTCCCAGATGTTGCAGTGAGAGGAACCAAATGGAAGTTCTGAAATTCTAGTTCAAATCTCTCTCTCACTCTCACTGTCTCTCCCCCCCCCCTTGTGTGTATGTGTTTGTGTTAAAACACAACTCCTTGAAACATCCCCAACTATTTTAATAAGACATCGAATCATGAAATGTCAGCCACAGTGGAATTTTGTGCATAAGTACATCCATCAATATTAGAAATTGTCTGTGAATTTTTCATTCTCTTATGGCACTCAACAGCCTTACCTCTTTCCCAGCCCTTCCTCCCTCAGCCCTCAAGGCAACTGGCTCTATAATAAGCTGATGCTCTTAGCTTTTTCACCACCATCTCCTGAACTCATGCTGACTGCATTTCTGTGTGATAGCACTTGCCCCTGCAAAGTAATTACCTACTAGAAGCTGTGGTAGGCAGTTCTACCAGAGCCCTGAAGAAGGAAATGCATCCCAGATATCCACCAATGTGCACATTCAACCTCAGTGGCTTAAAGCAGCAACTGTTTGGGTCTTCCCAATTTCACAAAACTAAAAACTTAGAACTCAATGGGGTGACTGCAGATCTAGCCTGGGAGCTATCTGCTGTGGCTGGAATGTCTCTCCCTCAACCTGACCTCCCACACTTGCAGGGCAGCAAGAATTCCAGAGGGCACCGGCCACTGAGAGGAAACAACCAGGGGAGCAAGAACAAAAGCTGTGACAGTCGTGAGGGTCAGCCTTGGAAAGCAAACTGCATCCGTCTTGCTCTTCCAGCTCAGAGGGTTGGCTCAAGCTTCAGGGAGATGGCCCAGCCGTCTCTGTCCTATTCTCATTTTGCTTGTTTATGTGTGAATTAGTTAAACTTTGCTATTTCCTGTTAGACTGAACTCTTTTGAGTTCAATGACCAAAGTCAAGACATCATATCCACATTTATTATAACCATTTTGGACACAATGGGAGCACACAATATAGCTCTGATTGGTACACTGAAATTGACATGGTAGTAAAAATGTATAGCTATAGGAGTGATGAGGACATAGAAAACCTTGATATTTTTGCACCAGTTCATGGACCTGACAGGAAGACAAACAGGAAAGAATGACAACAGAGTGTTGGTCTGTGTAGTAATAAGTTCCTAGAAGGCTGATGGGAAGCACACAAAATGAGCTGGAAGGGTAAAGCAGGAGGTAGGGCGGCAGTGACCACACTTGTAGCAGAGGGTAAATGATACAGGCACATAGAGTGCCTAGTAGCTCAGAACAAAATTAAGTATGATTTTCCAACCATGAAGAACTGAGGCGTGGATATTTACTGATTATCAGTCTCCTTTCATGAATGCAGTACCATCTGTAAATCTAATCCTCATAAAAGACTATTACCTAGGGCTAGACTGTGGCTGTGGGAGAGTTCCTGCCTATCATATAGACTAATTCCATGGGTTCTATCCTCAGCACCAGGACTTAAAAGAGCAAGAATAAAAAAGACTATTAAATAGCACTATTAACCTGTTTCATAGATGAGAAAAATAATGAGGAACACGTGGAGAGAAAATGACAGTTCCAGGATCCCACCTAAACCTTCTTGATACTTAAATATATGGCAGCCATACATTTGACCTCTGACCAACAATTTAAGAAATTCATTCCAGGGGCTGGAGAGATGGCTCAGCGGTTAAGAGCACTGGCTACTCTTGCGCAGAACCCAGGTTCGATTCCCAGCACCCCACATGGCAGCTAACAACTGTCAGTACTTCCAGTTCCAGGGGAGTCTGATACCCTCTCCTAACCTACATGGGCATTGCATGACATGAGTGCACTTACATACATGCAGGCAACATGGTCATAATACACATAAAATAAAAATAATAAAATATTTTTTAAAAAGATCATTCCAGTGAGAAGAGGAAGAAGCAGCCTGTAGGGAGTTAAGGGAACACCCCAGCTCGACACAGGTACCAGAAGTCAGTGTACATAAACACTAAGACGGTGAGGGGACAGGGATACCGCAGATGCTGCACATGAGCCCATCTTGGGTTCTGCTGCTAAATCAAGGTAGTCTCACACTCGTCCTGGGGATTATGGTCCTGAATCTGGGTGCACATTCTAAGCTTAGGCAAGCTGTAGTCACAAGGGTGGAATATTATTAGTTTAGCTGTGTTTTAGCTCCAGATTTCTCTATGAATCATGTGTGGATGAATCATAATCACCACTCTCCATATTTTAGAAGCAGATGTATAATTTTTCTTATCCAAGAAAAAAATCAATTGCTGCCTAAATATGACTCTACTGTTGTTTCTGAATCTCTTTGATTTATTCAATTCTGAAACTTCATTTTGGGGGAGAGTGAGAATAATTAGCAAAGTTAAAAAAAGAAGAAGGTGACATTTATTATATATTCTGTCTGTTATTCTGCTCCACACTTAAAGTCAAGGAAGATGCAAGTGTCCCCATTTTATAGAACAGGAGCCTGAGATTCACATAAGCAATACATGGGCTCAGAGTACCCCAGTCAGTGGTCAGATGCAGCTAGAATTCCAGTTAATATGTGTGACACACTAAATCCTTGGCCACCAATGACCTTGCCCAGCTTTCCTGGTTATGGCAGAAATGATAGCCCCAAACCTAGGGAACATTTTCATCTCCTTAGCACTGGCATTCAAAGCTCACCCCGCCAGTCCCCGTCACCAATGACCTTGCCCAGCTTTCCTGGTTACAGCAGAAATGATAGCCCCAACCTTAGGGAACATTTTCATCTCCTTAGCTCTGGCATTCAAAGCTCACCCACCAGTCCCCGTCATTCATTCTTTACTGTCATTGTAGGACATTTGCTGTAATTCCTAAAAAGCTACTTCAACAGGTTCAAGGAGTAAATTATGATTATTGTCCATTGCAGAGGACAAACATGGAAATAAGCAGTGTTTGTGGTAAATGGGCGATAAGAAACCCAGACCTATGAGAAAGGATATCCATGGGAAAATCATGGCTCCAAGCTTGGGAATGGTTGGAAATGTCACACTTCATTCTAACATCTTTTATTTCCCTGGAATATATCCCTAAACTGGTTTGGTTTTTTAAATGTTTTTAAAATTTTGTGTATGAGTGTTTGCCTACATGTATGTATGTATGTATGTATGTATATATGTATGTATATATGTATCTATGTATATCACTCACATGTGTGCCTGGTGTCCACAGAAGCTACAAGAGGGAGTCAAATACCCTAGAACTGAAGTTAACTGACAATTTGGAGCTGCCATGTGGGTGCTGGGAACAGAACCCAGGTCCACTGAAAGTTTTCTCCCCCACTGAGCCCTCTCTCCAGGCCACTGAAAATGCTTCAGTGTGAAGCCTGCTGTAGCATGGCTACTCCCATCATTGTGGTAATGCAGTGTGAAGAGGCCCTTTCTGCAAGAATATTTGTAGAAACATATTCACAGGGTACAGAGAGCAGGAATTTGTGTGCCTGCTGGTGTTGCCAGTAAACAGGCCTCTGCTTCATGCACCCCCTCCTGCACAATGCAATCATAGCCCATGTCCTCCAGACCTCATAGAATCAAGGACTCCTAGGAACTAGAGGGAAATCAGATCATGAACAATTTGATAAACATGACACAAATTACAACTGTAGAGTAGTGTGTCCCTGTCTGGGCTTAGATAAGAGGAAGGTTGTCTATAATATAAATTCACCCAATGCTCATATGAATTTGATAAAAAAATGTATCATTTGTTTTTCGCTGATCTGATCACTTAGAACATTATTGTAGTCTGTTAATGCAAATTTGCCATTCACATGCCCACCGTGAACAGACACTCCTACACTTGATCTTAGCTAAAAGCCCAAGGAGTGATATGAACTTTCTATAAGGAAGGACAACCGAGGAGAGTGTATTCAGCTTGGGCTGATTTGGCTATTGAATCTAGCAGCATCTGACTTTTACACAGGGAGAAGATGCTAGGACCAGCCACTGGAGTTAGATGAACTGAACTGACAGCATTTCTATGGGCTGTGCAAACTTAAGCATTCCATTGTCTTCCTAAGTCTAAAAGGAACATGAGGCTCTACCACAGAAGGTTGTTACAAGATTAAAATTTGGTAATGTCTTTACTACAGTGACAGCTACGTTACATCCTTAGAGAGCCAAGTTTCCTTCTTTTGTTTCTTGCTGAGTGCTTCTCTGATACTGATAATCAGGATGGCATACAGACAACATAAAGAGAATGATGTGTGGTTTTGCAAGCCCCCCACCCCTGTTCTGACTTCTGTTAGAAGTAAGCGTGGCTTCATCTCTCATTTCATTGTTGAACTCCCTCTCCAAAGCTTCAGGTCTGTGATGCGCTTCTATTTCTGGTGGGGATGTGTTACATTGTCTGGGAGTGTAGAAAGGGAGATGGAAAAAGCAGTGCAATTGGGAGAGAAAAATATAGACAGCTGTCTCACAAACTTGGATTACCTCCTCAGCTCTGATCAATTCTAGGGGAAGGGATGTAGTGAGCTTTTGACTTCATGGCAGCTAACACTGTGGCTAACAACCATCTGTAACCCCAGATCCAGGGCATCTGACACCCTCTTCTGACTTCTGCAGGCATTGCATGACATGGGTGCACTTACACAGATGCAGTAAATATACTCATACACATAAAATAAAAATTATAAACAAAATGCTTAAAATAAAACAATATTACAGTAGCAGCAGAGGAAAATAAGACCTGCCTTGGGGTGTCATTGTATGGAAACAATGCTTCACTGCAACCCAAGGGCCAGGTGCAACCCATGACTGCCTGTAGCCATGGAGGAAATTGTATTGCAAATGAGCTTATCATGAATACCAGTACTTGAATCACAAAATTATCATTATTATTCTAAGAGCAATGATATTTGGCAATGTGGTTTCTGTGCTAATGCTGAATTCACCTGTTCTTAGAATGTCTCTGATTAGTCAAAGGTCTGATTTGTGCTTCAATTTGCTCACCTATAAAAACACCCCCAAGTATGAAAACAGTCACCTTCTTTGTCTAGGAAACCTGTTCATTTTAATTAACCTAAAAGGTTTCTAGCAATTCATGTTGATAAAGCACCGTGACACCCAAAGAATAAGAGGCAATTTAAATGGGAAGTTTTATTATAATAGCATTTTATGGTTATTTCTCAAGGGGCTCTTGAGCCGTGTGGAGCTCCTAGAACTATAAGCTTCTCATCAGGAGAAGACACCATGCTGCCTACTTGAGGTCCTCAGGGAGTCCCTGAGAGTTTTTGGAACTCTGCTTTGTCAAAAACAGGAGCAGAGTTGGACATTATAAATAACAGAGGGTTAAGTGGAAATAGAATTTGAGCCCTTTCAAATACCAGCTAAAGGAGTGCTCCTTCTAAACCTACAAATCAAGTATTTGGGTACAATTCTGAGCACTATCACAAAACCCAGAGAATAATAACAAAGTGGTTTTAGATCATAGTTTCTGAACTAATGAAATAGGTGAAAGGAGACTTCAGTATAAACTGGACTCCATTCTGAATCCAATGTGGACACTGGGGAATCTGTGGCCCAGAAGCAAAATGGGGTAAAAGATGGATAAGAATTGTGAAGGACCATCCGGAATAGGGAACTCTACATGAACAGTCCTGCCCTGCTTCTGGCTGGAGACAGGGCAGGGTGATTAGAAATCACTGGAGAAGGTGAAGGGTGAGAAACCACACCAGGTATCAAGGGAAACACTGGGGTCTAGGGATTTTAATAAAATTGTATTTTCTAAGGTAGTGAACACAAAGACCTAGAAGTTTCCAGAGCTGACTACAGCTTGGCTAAGCAAATGATTTTTTATCCCTAAAGACATTCTTTATATTTTATACTACGATCGTGTCCAAATACTTACCTGGTCTCTGCTGCCGCCACCACCTTCACTGAATACCCCTTTTCCTTCTCCCTTCCTGTGACTATTGTACAGCCAGCATCTTACTTTCTTTTTTAATTGTATTATTTTTATATGTGTATTGCCTGTATGTAGGTAAGTGCACCTATGTTGTACAATAACTGTGGAGGTCAGAGGAGGGTGTCAAATTCCCCTGAAGCTGGAGCTACAGACAGTTGTTAGCCACCATGTGAGTGCTGGGAGTCAAAACTGAGTCCTCTGCAAAGTGCATCCAGTGCTCTTAACCACTAAGCCATCTCTCCAGCCCCTCCTCTTGCTTTCTAAACCAAAATTAAAGCAAGATTTGGAGACAGTCCATAAGATTTAGTTTGCTGGGTCAGGTGGCAAGTTCATTCCAAGTCTTCCAAGGATTCTCCACAGTGCTTTCCATAGTGGCTGTACAAGTTTACATTCCCACCAGCAGTGGATGAGTGTTCCCCTTTCCCCACAACCTCTCCAGCACTTGGTATCATTTGTTTTCTTGATCCTAGCCAGTCTTATTGGAGTAAGATGATATCTTAAAGTGGTTTTGATTTGCATTTCCTTAATTATTAGTGATGTGGAATACTTCTTAAGGTGTTTCTCAGCCATCTCTAATTCCTCACTTGTGAAGTCTCTGTTCAGCTCTTGGCTCCTTCTATTGAGTGGGTCATTTGTTTAATTTCTTCTTTGTTTTTTGAGTAGTTTATGTATTCTGGAAATCAATGCTTTGTCAGATGTTTCTGTGGTGAAGGTTTCCTCCAACTCTGTGGGATTTCTCTTCACTTCTTTGATTGCTTCTTTTGATGTACAGAAGCTTTTCAGTTTAATGAGGTCCCATTTATCAATTGTCGACCTTAATTCTTGTGCAGCTGCTATCTGATTTAGGAAGTCTTTTCCTATGCCTATGTCTTGTACTCTGCTGCCAACTTTTTCTTCTATTGCCTTCAGAGTTTGGTCTTCACGTTGAGGTCCTTAACCCATCTGGAGTTAACTTTTATACAGGGTAAGAGGTAGGGGTTTAATTTCATTCTTCTACAAGTGGTGATCCAGTTTTGCCAACACCACTTGCGGAAGATGCTGTCTTTTCTCTGTTGTGTCTTCTTGGCCCCCTTGTCAAATAGGAGATGGCCAAAATTGTATGTGCTCAAGTTTGGATCTTCAGTTTTGTTCCATTGGTAAACAGGTCTGTTTTTGTGCCAGTACCAGGCTGTTTTATGACTATAGCCCTGTAGTATAGTTTGAAGTCTACTATAGAGATCCCCTCTGTGTTGCTCTTTTCATTCAGGGTTGTTTCATTTTTGCAATGTTAATTTTCCCAATCCATGAGCATGGGAGGTTTTTCCATCTTCTGATGTCTTCTTCAATTTATTTAAGGGTTTAAAAGTTTTGTTGTAGAAATCTTTGGTGTCTTTGGTTAGGTTTGTTCCTAGGTATTTTATTGTTTTTGAGGCTATTGTGAGTGGGAAGTTCTCCTTGAATTCCTTCTCCAGTTGCTTGTTGTTGGTGTAAAGAAAGGCCTTGATTTTTTTAGGTTAATTTTGTATCCTGCCACTATGCTGAAGCTGTTAATCATTTATAGGAATTTTCTGGTGAAAGCAGTGTGGAGAACCCTTGGAAGACTTGGAATGAACTTGCCACCCAACCCAGCCATACCACTCCTAGGCATGTACCATCAAGACCACCCCACCGCAGAGATACATGCATGGCCATGTTTATTTCAGCTCTCTTCACAATAGCAAGGAGCTGGAACCAACCCAAATGCCCCTCAACTGACGAGTGGAGTGGATAGAGAAAATGTGGTACATCTACACAAGGGAGTTCTATGCAGCAGTAAAGAAAGATGACATCATGAGCTTTGCAGGAAAATGGCTGGAGCTAGAAGACATCATGCTGAGTGAAGTAACACAGTCCCAGAAGAACAAAGGATGAATGGTATCCCTCATTTGTGGATGTTAGTGCCAATTACCTAGTTGTAAGTATGTCTTGTGCACGGCCCCTTGAGCTTTTGTCCAAGAAGTTGGGAGTGATGCATATTGGAAACAACAACAACAAAAACAACAACAACAACAACAACAACAACAGAAAGGACTGCATCAAAGAACTGACTGAAACAGTGAACTTCTGCTCAAAACAGTCAACTTCCACATGGAGAATTTTGAGAAAGACTGAGAAAGAGATGAAAAGCATGTTTGGCAGAATACATGAGCTCTGGTGGGGAGGGGGAATGGGGTGGGGGACACGGGTCTAGATTTGATAATCTTGTACAAAATATATATTTAAAAAATTAAAAATAATTTTAAAAAAGGTTTAGTTTGCTAAATTTTCCATTCACAGATATTTCTGGGTTCTAATCTCCATCTCCATAGAATTATTTATTAATCTGTACGTTATGATATATACACATTCTCTTTATTGGTAATAAAAGACCCTTGGATGTGGTACTTATTAATATTGATATTTTCACAATTATTGGTTGGCACTTATAAATGACAATTCTAAGTTGTGACATAATAAATGTATTCCTGAGTCTAGACTCTTTCAAAAGGCCTAAAGAACACAGATTGTTTCAGAGTTTAATGATACCCCACCTCATTCTATTGAAATTTATCTTCCAGTGTGAATGATGAAGCTCCTACTAGGCTCCCCTTCCTAGAGACCACCCAGTGGAAACACTAGGTGATTTTAAAAAGCCTGTTTGAAGGCAGGACATCATGGATGTGAGCAGATGCTTCTTAAGGAGAACTAACCTTTGCAGAAGGGAAGGAGTAATGCAGTAAGTTACTATCCATATGGATTCATCGTGAGGCAGGGCATAACTTCTAGAGGAAATTCAACAGGCCAAAGGAAAAAATTCATGGCAATTTCAAAGTGAGGGAGGAATGTGGTACAGAAGATAATGAGTAATGAGTTCAGCAAAAAGGATATTAATGAAGTTGTAATGCCTAAAGCATATGGGCTACAAGAACATGACTATGGATTTGTTAATTAACATGTTATAACTAATGTTCCCAACATTTTAGTGATTTCATGACTTATGCATAAAAATTCAATTGCAGGGCTGGAGAGATGGCCTAGCGGTTAAGAGCGCCCACTGCTCTTGCAGAGGACCCGGGTTCGATCCCCAGCACCCACATGGCAGCTGAGAACCATCTGAAACTCCAATTTCAGGAGAAATCCAGTTCCAGGGGAATCCGACGCCCTCTTCTGACCTCCGCGACATTGCACGACACGGGTGCAGACAGTATATTCATACACATAGAGAAAAATAAATAAGAAATCAAAAAATTAAAAAAATATCGATCACTTGTGCAAAAGACAAACAAGACAAGACTGTTGTATAATGTGCAGGTTTCACTTGAGTTCCACCAATTGTCACTACAATAGATAGGGCCACAAACAGCAGCAGTAGCTAAAAATAACAAACCCCACAGCTCTAACTGGATGACTATTATAAGTCTCCACAACACAATAATTACAAAATCCAGTATATATTTCAAAATTGCTCAACGTGAGAAAAAATATGAAATCATGACATAGTCTTTAAAATAAAAGTCAATTGGAGAATAACCCTAAGCTAATCAGGATTTAGAATATAGTGTGCATAATTATGTTCAATCACATAATGATAAATACATTCATAATAAATTCCCAATAATTAAAAATTGGCTATATAGCCTTGGTATCACTCAAATATCAAGATCAAAATAAGTGAAGAAACCTAAGAGGTTATAAAGCTTTTTTGTTATCACAAATAAATATTAGTTTGGAGAAAGTTAAATTTATCTGGAGACAAAGTCTTTGGATAAGCCAGCTACTTAAAGCCAGGAAACTGATTCCTCAGTATAATTATTAATGGATGATTTACCAGGTAAATGTCAAATACTCAGGTACCAGGCAAGGCCCTCTGGAGGACCACAGACTTGATATAAACAAAGGTCAAGCTGCTCTATATTCAGATCTGTCACAATCTCCTAGTTGTGATAATTACTTTATAAGATATATTTAAAAATAGATATTTTATTGGGATCTTTTAAGCTTGATTTCATGCTTTATATTCTATGTTTCCCAAAATAGGTTGTTTAAATCTTTTTCCCCAGACTCTATTTATTGATACAGAAATTAAGTAGTTTCCATTCTACAGAAAATCTGCAGTTGTCACTATAAAGATACTAATATTTACTCATATATGGACATCATACATTGCTCTCTTTGCTAGATATCAAGATTACACAAATAATAACATTTATTCCATTCCTTTAGGGATCCAGGAACTAGATACAATGGAAACCCAGGCTGTTATTTGGGTATAAAAATTCAAGATGCATGGCATGAAAGCCAACAGAGATTTTTCACATTTAACTCATATGAATGGAGCTTTTGCCACACAATGATGCTATCTTTTAAACAAGAAGAACTGAACCAGACAAACTTTTCACTCATCTATGACTCAGTCAAATAACATAAGATAACACTGCTTAAGATTTTAATAATGAGCACCAAGCATGGTGGTGCACAACCTTTAATCCCAGTACTCGGGAAGCAGAGACAGGCAGATCTGTGTGAGTTTAAGGCCAGCCTGGTCTACATGGTAAGTTCCAGGACAGCTGGGGCTACAGGGAGAATGTCTCAAAAAGACAAAGAGATTGTAAAAAAGAATTTGTGTATAAAATGACATTACGATGTTTTCGTGCATATATGTGTATATATATAATTTTATCTTTCCCCCCACATACACACACATAACCCTTCCAGCACCTCCCATACACATGGGTCTTCTTCATCCCTTGACTGTGATAGCTTTAAGAAAATAATCCAGAGAGGATGATGGGAATAGGGTGAGAGGGAGGAGGGCAATTTAGACAAGGGGTCAAGAATAACTCTTTGAAATTGTATTTGAGGGCTGGAGACATGGCCTAGCGGTTAAGAGCGCTGACCACTCTTGCAGAGGACCCGGGTTCAATCCCCAGCACCCACATGGCGGCTGAGAACCGTCTGAAACTCCAATTCCAGGAGAACTCCAGTTCCAGGGGAATCCAACACCCTCTTTTTACCTCCGCAGCATTGCACAACAGGGGTCGTGCAGACTTGCATGCAGATGGTACGTTCATACACATACAGAAATAAATAAAATTTTTAAAAAAGATTGTATTTGAACAGAAAAGAGAACGAATAATAGAGTGGGCCCTTTGGTCGCCTACATAATGAGATTTTCAGAGAGAAGAAGAACACTGAGGCCTGAGTTTGGCATGATGTACTTTTTAAAAAATACTCAAATGGTCCTTTTCACAGTTCTTATGTCTATTAGTCAATTAAAGAAGACAGTTTTACTGGTTTTATAAGAGATTACCTCTATAATAGTTGTCTCCAATTTACAGTTGGAGAACGACCTCATCATCATCATATTTCTCCTTGTTCTATTCAGAACCAAATATAATACTAAAGTCTCCTTAAGCTATGCACTTAAGCAAAATATATTAATACAGGAGCTCTGACATCAGCAGTGGATTATTCTACCAAGGAGATGTTGGCCAGGGGATCCAAGCCCCCACAAAAGGTAAAGGCTCCTTACCTCTAAACTGGGATACCTGCAAGAAGAGAGGCAACAAGGCCCTCTGTCAAAGGGACCTGATGTACATGGAAAAGATGTATTGAGAACCCATGCACGTATACAGATGGCCTCTTGAATACCAGAGAAGTGTTACCAAGGCCACTAAAACAATAAAACAAATTGGTCTCCTTGAGCCAAGCAAGACTCTACCGTCAACACCCAGCTACACCTCACCTGCCTGGAAATAACTGTGCAGCAAGGCAGCCATATGCCTGCATATCCCAAATCTAATTGGCTATGGCTCTCTCCTTGGAGGAATAACCACGCGATGCCACAAGCTTACATCCTCTAATGGTTAGGAGATGTTATAAGCCACGTAAGGACCCTGGTCATATTTTAACAGAAAAAAATGTAATTCATGGATTAACATACCATCCAAACATCTGTGTCTATACCAAAGTAACCTACCATAACATTAGTACTGTTTAAATAATATATACCTAATTGCTTGTGCTTCATTAGTAGGATCGAAGGTTATTCCTGGACAAACTGTCAGCCCATGAAAGGAACAAGCAGAATTGAGCAGAGTCCAAGAAACAGCTCCAGAGAAAGTAGACTGTTTTGCTTCTCATCCCCTGTGCCCTTTCTAGGCCTAGGGAACAAATCTGAGAGAAGATGGGGGCATGGTTAGAATGTAAGGGCTGCGATTGGGGTGAGTATTGGGGTGAATGGAAACTACAGCAATATAGTCTGGACACTCATTTGATCAACTTGATTGAACATACAAGCCCCCCGCTGGATGGTGGGACCATGGGCTGTGGGGTTTGGGACAACAGCCTGCAAATTGGTTTTACATGAAGGATGTTTGTACTCATAATAATTCACGTATTGCCTAAAAAAATGAAAAAAAAAAAAAACTGAGGAAAGATTCAGGACAGTTATAGCGAGAATGCCTTATCTGGGATGGGGGGTGGGGGGGGTGGGGGCAAGGGAAAGGGAAATATGCCTTGAACTGAATTGGAAAATGATGTATGAAATACACAAAGCATCATTAAAAAAATTAAAAAAAACTTCTTAAAAAATACTCAAATGGGAGGTGTGGCTACAACCAGATGCAATGAAATTATCAGAGAGCTGGAAAATGAGATCATAGAGACAGCTTGGTCCAAATAATTTAGACTCTGTAGAGTACTGTTGGGGCCCTGGAAGGGTTTGAGTTAGGGCCAGGGTGGTTCTTCACAAGGTGTGAGACAGGCAGCATGTAGGTTGCTCTAAGGCTACATTTGCTGAAGGTTCAGATAAGGAAAGGAGAAAGGAGGTTATTCTAAAATGTTTGGCCATTGTCAATCACTGAAATGGGATAACTTAAGCAGGGGTGAGGCTGGGGGAACTTATTTCCTTATGCAGGCAGCTTGGGCTCTGTCAATATGAGATGATGCTATACACTCCACTGGAAGGGTTGCAGTGCATATGCCCCCAACATATGCCTGCAGATCAAGGCTGGAGCTGGAGGTGATAACAGAAAGTAGTTCACCTAAGTGTCCAGAGACTTCATGGTGAGAGGAAGTGTTAGAGTTCCACCTCCTCGCCACTCCAACGGAGCTCTAAAACACCTGTCTTTCCCTCTAGGTACTGGCCAGCAGGAAAGAGGGTCTTTGGGCTACATCATATGCTAATTCATCACCTGCTATACATATATCTTGATAAAACATGGAAGAGACTAAAAGACACACCAAACAAAATAACTGTATGCATATATCTATACACAGAAATTTTCTCATATATGGATGATGCATATACATACAAGCATATGTATATATATATATATATATATATATATATTAGTATGTGTGAGAGACAGAATGAGTTTTCACATTATCATATTATCCTGGAACCCACCTGCGTATCAAAGACAGCAAATTCACATGAACTGGGTCAAACAATGGCCCCTCCTCTCTTCACACACACTGTATATTGAACACTAGCCACTCATACAAAAATCGATGAAATCTTGGTTCTATATATTCCCTAAGCCACAAGAAACAGCATGTCCTCTGAGGTTAGAATCCATGGTTTCTTCTCCTCCAACCAGTACCTAAGCCAATGCTAGCTAGGCACAGAAGAACCATGGGAAAATCTAAGGGTTTTCATTTTTGTTTAATAAAAATTCCATAAATAAAGTTAGGCTTATTGGAGCTACATTTTTCTACTGTTTCATGTATTTGGGTGGGATGATTTATTGCCTATAATTGCCATGGAAATTTTGTGGGTGGGATAGGAGAGGTCACTCTACAGGCAGGTTAACAGTGACAGATGTGACTTCTGTTCGTAATTGGTCCCTGAAAAAAACAACTGGGTCATCACATTAGCTTGGCTCAGGACATCTCTCTCCAGGCCATTAGCCCTCAGGAAACACAGATCTCAATTAACTTCCATGGAAATTGGTTTGTTTCCTGCCCACTGTAAGGCATTCATTTATCCACAGGGAACTAACTGTACAAGGCAAAGATTCCAGGATACATATCCCTGAAAATCTTTGCTGAGGCTCCAGCACAAAGACAGTGTTCTTTCAGCTCCTTCATTCAAATTATCCATTATCATCTCACGATAGGCCTCTGTGGTTGGTTTGAGCATGTTGAACAACAAATGGGGATTGAAGGTTAAGTAACTGCACAGCAGGACCATGCTAAGGTCCAAAGACCATACTCAAGCTAAAAACTAAATACCCTATACCCATGAAGCACAACCAGTGAATCAGAGGATGAAAAAAATAGATCATTTTCAAAAGATGAAGCAAATGACAAAATTTTTATGAGACATCTCTGGCTATAAGGTAAATGCAAATTAAAACTACCGTTGAATTTTCATCTCACCCCAATCAGTGAGGCAAACCTAAAAAAAAATTCAATACACATACCAGAAGCATTAGTAGGACTTAGTGAAGCTGGAAAGGAAATGGGGGTGTCTAGGAAGGTAGAGGGTGGATTTAATCAAAATATATTGTATGCATGTATGAGGATTTCCAACAATAAATGAAAGTATTAAGTATTATTTTAAAATATCATAGAAAATGGCATGCACCAAAGCTCAAGTATATTTTTTTATATTTATTTTTTTATATTTATTTATATGCCTGTATATCCCAAATCTAATTGGCTATTGGCTCTCTCCTTGGAGGAATGACCCATGGCTGATGCCACAAGCTTACATTCTCTACAGGTTAGGAGATATCATAAGCCACAGTAAGACCCCGTCATATTTAACAGGAAAAAATGTAGTTCGTGGATCAACATCTCATCTAAACATATATGTCTATAACAAAGTAACCTACCATAACTATTAATGCTGCTTAAATACCTATATATCTAATTGCTTGTGCTTCATTAGTAGGATCGAAAGGTTATTCCTGGACAGACTGTCAGCCCATGAAAGGAAACAGCCAGAATTGACCAGAATCCAAGACAACAGCTCCAGAGAGAGTGGACTGTTCTGCTTCTCATCCACTTGTGCCCCTTTTCTAAGCCCAGGGAATAATCTGCGGAAGAGGGGGCGTGGTAGAATGTAAGGGCTGCGATTGGGGTGAAGGGTGAAACTACAGCAATGTAGTCTGGACCCTCATTTGATTAACCTGATTGAACATACAACCCCTCACCCCCCGCTGGAAGGTGGGGCTGTGGGTGTTTGGGCACAACAGCCTGCAAATTGGTTATACATGAAGGATGCTTGTACTCATGGATTATCACTTATAGCTAAAAAATGGAAAAAAAAACTGAGAGAGATATGCAGGACAGTCATGGCAGAATGCATGATCTCGGTTGGGGTGGGGGTGGGGGTGAAGGGAAGGGGAGATATGCCTGAACTGAATTGGAAAATGATGTATGAAATGCACAAAGCACCAATAAAAAAAATGTTGAGAAAAAAAAATACCATTTTAACAATAAATGTTACTGTGGATGCTAAGAAAGAAAATTCTTTCACACTGTTGATGGAAATGTAAAATAGTCCAGCCTCTGGGCTGGAGAGATAGCTCAGTGGTTAAGAGCACTGACTGCTCTTGCAGAGGGCCCAAGTTTGATTCCCAGCATCCACATGCCAGCTAACAACCACCCATAATGCTTGTTCCAGGAGATCCAATGCCTTCTGTCCTCTGTGGGCATTGAACGACGTGGGTGTACTTACACGTATGCACACAATACCTACATATACATTCAATAATAAAAATAAATAAATAAATAAATAAATAAATAAATAAATAATAAATAGCCCAGCCACTATGAATATCAGTTCCTCATAAAACTAAAAATAGAATTACCATATGAATCAGCTATCCCATATACCTGCCCCCCCCACCCCAGGACTCTGAATGAAGCCACCACAGGGATTCACATGACGCTATTCACAGACCCACTTTATGGAATCAGCCTGGGTGGCCATCAACAGGGGACTATATAAAGACAGCATGGTATGGATACACAATGGAGTTTTATTCAGTGAAGAAAAATGAAATTGTGTTATGTTCTGGAAAATAGAACTGAGATCATATTAGTAGGAACAGACTTGGATGGGAGACTAGGAGAAGGAAGGTACCAGTGGGAAGGGGAAAGGAGAGGAGAGGAGGAAGGGAAGAGAAGGGTATGGAGATGAAAATGCTATATCACCATGTGCAATGAATATATGATCATAGGAATACTAAGATAATATTGCTGAAGTCAGGACATACTTCCGACACAGGCCTTGGAGCAACAGAACTGTAACTCACTTAGAAGCCACCTTCCTGAAGGCTAGCTACCATAGTTATGAAGTGCACTGTGGTACCTGCTAACGGAGAACATCAATCAAAGGTCCAACCCCAGCTTGAAGGCCTAACAACCACAACAGTGACCAGCACAGCAAACTATATTGGGTACTAGTTTCACTTTTATCTTGCAAGTAATCAACAGCTACCTAAATTGTACCTAAACCCTACTCAAGGGATCCATACTCATGTATGGTACTATAAACATAGCCAAATACACATGGCTCGAGATGTCATAAATATCAGAGAAAACCCCAAGGCTGCCTCATCCCTAGACAAATGTAGTTTCTTACTATGTACAAAATATTGGTCCTTGTATTTACAGATAAGTATGCCAGTCACTACCCATCAAAGAAGTTTCTTTGCAGTAGATAGAGAACATTACAGAGTTCCATAACTGGTCACACACAGAGATTAAGAAACGATGGAATAGTTAATGAAGTACATCCTTAAGTGACTCATCTAGAATGGAACGTCTATACCTGAGACTCATGGAACATAGTGGAACAAGGGGTAGAGATATATTAATGTATCCCTCAACTCTCATCAATGAACCTTCCTCATGCAACATAGTACAATGAACTCAGGGATCGGTGACCCTGAGTTCATTGTACTATACTGCATGAGGAAAGACCCTGAGTTCAATGTACTATGTTGCGTGAAGAGAGGGCAGAAAAATTTTAAGAACCAGTGGAGGAAGTGCATGACCATATGGAAACAGAGTAATACAGGCTCCTGGGACCTTGCTATTATGAACTTACAGTAATGGTGACAGCACCCATGCAAACTCAAGCAGACACAACCCCAACACAGAACTATGGAAATGGACAGCAGGCACCAATCTTAACCAAAGAACCATTGGGCAGCTGATTACTATTGGGTGAGGAAGAACTGGTCTCCTTTAAGGGAATGAGTCTAGATAGGCTGACTAGACCCCAGTGGACAAACTTGCACAGAGGGACGTCAGACTAACTCGACTTAATAGGCCTTAACATACATGACAGAATGCATGAAATCCAGTGGAGGGGAGGGCTATGGGAGGGTGCCAGAGGGAAAGGAGGCATAAAGATGGTGTTGATGAAATACACAAAACTTTAATTAAAAAAATAATAATTCCATTACACCAATTGACCTAATAGTCTTTGTTGAGTCACAAGCAAGGCTTATCTTCCCTGCCCCAGGAAGTGCTTCACAAGGGAGCTGGGCTTCCTCTGCCGGGAATAATCAAAGGATCCCAGCTTTTATGAATAATGATGGCTCATACTAAGAAATGGGCAGAGAACTCTCTACTTGAGTTCTCCTGGATGCTTCACAGGTATTCTCCAATATACTCCTAACTCACCAACTCCTCTACTCAGTATGCATTAATGTCTCTCAAGGGGCAAATAAGGTAACTGTGCTTAGAAAATAAGATTATGTTCTTTTGTAAGGTAAGACAAAATTGCAGAGCTGGGACTTGAGCATGGTTATTCTTGACTCCAGCAGCTTCATGCTTTCTACCCCTTGAGGTTCTTGAATGACTGAATAAGCCATGGTTCCTGGCATATTAAACACTAATGCTGGCCTACTATGCAGAAGAGCACCCAGGGGAAACCTGAAGAGTTTGCAAGCAGCAGAGAGAAGACCAGTCAGAGACATGCTTGGAATTAAGAGTCAGCAGGAAGCTCCTCTAGTCCCAGCAGTGGGAATTCCTTGGCACAATCATTTACTCCTTGCCACCGGTATTTCTGCGCTGTAATCCTCTCCCTGGGTTTACTCATCCCACTGAAGACTTAAGCTCCCAGGAGCTAGATGCCTTTCTGGCCATGTTCAGGCCACCATCCCAACCTGTGCATACGCTAGAGCAGTAAGGGAAGGGCTCTGGTAAATGGCACTTTCATGGTAGATTAAGCCACCATAAATGCAGGCATTTGCCTGGGTTACTTTCAACCACAAACACATTTAGGAGGCAATTCTAGATGAATATTTGGCTGCTGTTAGGAAATGAATTCCAGAAATGAGTTTAATGTAGCTACCAATATCCAAAGTGAAATGGAATATGGTTTTAATATTTCATAGAGAATATATTTAACATTCACAAAGGTAGAATTAGAGGTCATTTATATGTCCTTAACAACATTGCTGAAAGATAAGCTCCATTATATAAGTTATATATGATGAAAATCTCATCACATGACCATCAAAGACAACCTTCCTGCTCTCATTACCAGATAACATAACCCAGTCCAGAACATGGGCAAGATTACCTTATGACTTGTCAGTACTCTTTTTGCCATGGGAGTTTGTAGAATTGAGATGGTTCTGTGGGCAAAGGTATTTTCTAGCAAGCCTGACAACCTGAGCTGTCAGGACCTACATGATAGAAGGAGAAAACTGACTCCTGCATGTTGTTCTATGACCTCCATTACATACTACCTATGCCCTCAAAAGTAAATACATGTAATCAGTAATCAAATATTTTGATAAAAACAAAACAAAACAAAACAAAAAAAAAAAAACAACAAAGTGTCCTCACGAAGGCTAGAACATTTAAAATCCATCCAGGCTCTGGTGTGTTCATCCAACTGTGCTCTTCCCTGGAGGATTGAAACACTGGCTGTACTATCCCTTGACTCTTCGGGAGGTAGAGTCATTGTCCACATTCCTGGATCCAATCGGCTGAAATCTACTTTAGACAACAGAATGCAGCCAGAGAGACAGTACATGAGCTTCAGAGTCCAGTTTCAGCCTTTGTTTTTTATAAGGCAACTAACTGCCTCTCTGTCAGGAAACCTTGTCTAGAAAACTGATCTTAAAGAGAGGGGCGATTTTCATACCAAATCAAGGCACCAGAGCAAAGAGCAAGTCCACCCTAAACTCTATAGCCTCTGCTGAGGACGTGGCTTTTCCAATAAGCATCTTGGTGATCAAGTGGCTACTATGTATGCCTGGCTGCAAGACTAATCATGTCTACAAGGGCATGGGCAGCAGCAGAGTATTGCTTACCACACTGACAATAACAGGAAGAGGATAAGGAGACTCAGGCTTCCAAATGGGATATCAGTGTAGAAATAGTGAGAAAAAAAGCTGTATCTATGCCATAGGGCAGGAAAGGCCAGAAATCAGAGCCAAGGCTTATTGGTGTACGTGACTGCAATGATTTTTGCTTGTTCTGTTAATTGATTAGTCAAAACAGTATCATCATTAGATAAGAAATTATGTGCAAAGGAGGGTATAGAAATTTGGAATGAAGAGGTATTGACAGATTTAAATGCATGCTAATTTATAAAACATGTATGGTAGAATGCATGAACTTGGGTGGGGTAGGGGCAGGGAAAGGGAAATGAGTCTAAATTAGACTGAGAAAGTATAAAATACACAAAATTTCAATGAAAATATTTTTTAAAAACTAAAGAAAATAAAACAAAAATATATTACCCTTTTTGGTGAATTGGAACAATTAATACTGAGGAATGTATTTAATTCCTGTCATTTTTGTTTTTCCTGTTTTGTTTTTCTTCTAGACCTCTTCCAGAACTTCTGTAACTTCTTTAGTATCTTTATCCTCTTCAGACCAAAGTTTTCATTCCAGTATTCTCTGTGGAGCTGGTTTAGTGGTCATAAATCCCTTAATCTATTTTTTATAAAGTAAAGTTTGTAATTCTCCTTCCGTTTTAATAGCTAGTTTGTTGAGTATCATAGCCTGGGTTAGCAGTTGTCTTTTAGAACATGGAATGCATCTTTCCAGTGGAAGAATAATCAGTTTTCTTCAGGGATGTGATGCCTGAGAGGCTACCCATGCTCCAGTAGGTGATCCCACACCCATGCAGATATAGGCAATGCTGGGTAGGGTAGACTCAGTTTATTGACAACAAAAGAGCATGGAGAGTTGGTAGAGAAGATTTTTGGAGACATATTGGAAGGCATAAGGGAGAGAATGGATTAGATTTGATAAGAATACATTGTATGCATGTATGAAATTCTCAAACAATAAAATTCAAGTATATATACACATAAGTATACATATATACAAACACTGACATAGATTTGTTAAAGTTACATGCCCATTAAATAGGTAAGATTTTAGGCTGTAGAGAAAGGATGTACAAGTTCATTTAGGGCAATACATTTTCTAGGTCCCTTTGTAGCTGCAGAGAGCTATTCCTTTAATTCTCAGTTCACTTAGACATTGGCCTCTTCTGGCTTTGCAAATGGGAAAGAAGAGATTTTTAGGAATAGATCAACTTTTATTAGCATATAATAATTACATAAAGGAATGGGTTTCACTCTCACATTTCCATATATATTTTTTTCTCATATTTACCACCTCCATTAACTTTTCTTACCTTATACCCCTGTTTTTTCATATTCTACATCCCTAAGTCCCATTTTTCCCAACCCTTCCCATTACCCTGGAATCCACATAAGAAAGAAAGTTGGTGATACTTCCCTTCCTGAGACTGACTTATTCCACTTACAATGCTGATCTCCAGTTTCACCCATTCTCTGCAAATGGCAGGATTTCATTATGGATCAATAAAATTCAATTGTGCATATCAACAGTTTTGTATCCATTCATCTAATTACGAGCAACATAGTAGACTAAAACTTGACTGTTGTTGATAGTTGAGCCATAAAAATGCAGATATCCCTATAGTAAGCTGAACTTGACTAAAGAAGACTTAAGCAGTGACATAGGTGGGTCACTTGGTAGTTCTATACTTAATTTTACTCATTGAGTTTTTGAATTATCTTATTTTCATAAAAGCAATATTTTTCCCTTTCAGGTTAAATACATTATCACAAAATATTTTTATTGATGTTTTGTGTATTTCATGCATCATTTCTCAGTCCAATTTAGACACAGTCCCTCTTCCATATCCCCCACCCCACCCCAGTTCATGCATTATTCCATACATGTCTTGCATCTTTTTCTCAGTCTTTTTAAACTTTTTCTCTGCAGAGGCTTATTGTTTGGGCAGAAGTTAACTGTATTAGTCAGTTCTTTGACCCAGTCTTTTTGTCATTGTTGTTCCCTCCCATTTGTATTGCTCCAAAATATGCCCACATATACACGTCACATATATACCAAAATTATGACCTCTGAAAATAAACTGTATGTTAATTCCAAAATATGTTTAGGAGTTCACATTTTTCCCTTTAAAATTTTTATACAATATAATTTGAAGGTATTTTGATCCCTTCCTCTATCTATACCTCTCTTTATTATCCCCTGCTCAATTTAATGTGTTTTCTCTCTCTCTCTCTCTCTCTCTCAGCTCTATATATATATATATATGCCTATAAAATCTAATTGTGTCTCCAAAGGAACCTGGTTAAACTACCAAGAGTCCCATCCTTGAAGGAGAGTATCTCTGCCCCTCCAAGCAGCCATCACTTGCCACAATATCCTTAAGCTAGGTTCAGGTTTCTTATGCACTTCCTCATGTCTCTGCTGGAATTTTGCCTAGATTGAGCCTGCACAGGACTTGTGAATGCTGTCACCACTGCTGTGAGTTTGTATGAGTAATTGACCTGCTGTCTGGAAAACTCTGTGTTGTTGGGGTCATTCACCACCTCTCGCTTTTACTAATTTCTGGTCCCTAAATAAAAGATTTTAAAATGTTTTGAGATTTGTCCAAGGTGTGAGAATGCAGGATTAGAGTCAAGAGCTGCCTACTTCATCAGTTTCAGCTTGAAAATGTAGTTAGTCATCTCTTGGTGACTAGGGAAGATTCATTTCAGGTCTCCATTGGGCACCAAGTTAGAGATCCTAAGTCCCCTATAGAAAACTGTGCAGCATTTGAATATAATCTACATGCTTCCTCTTGGATATTTTAAGCCATGTCTATATTGTGTTTAACACTCAATAGTATGTATATGTCATGGAGGTAGAAGCTGTGAACATAGAGGGTTAATGGTATTAAATTCAATGTAAACAAAGTCCTGTATAGAAGACATGGTGCACATCTGTGAGAATGGGGATGGTATCTGAAGAAGAATAAAAGGAGAAGAGAGGAGGAGAGGAGGAGGCAGGAGACGGAAGAGGAGGGAGAGGGAGGAGGAGGGAGAGGGAAGAGGAGAAGAAGGAGGAGGGGGAGGAGGGAAGGAAGGAGATAACTTGTTAGTCATGAAACCATTGGGTATCTGATCATCTCTTTTTAGGCACCATGCATATATGTGAGTCTATGTTTAATATTTCATTTTCTCAGCACACATTGACTGAGCTGCTACCATATGCCAGGCACATTACAACATGCTTTTGAGGGTTACTATTTACCACCCACTATCAATATATTTAAAATGCCAAGTTATTAGATGTAACTGACTTAAATTCTATCTTTCCAATTCTAGAATCGATCCTTTTCCACTCTATATTCTCTACCTGACCTCTACCACCAAACACAAAGCAAAATGAAACAAAGACGAGACATAGATAGAAGCACAAAAACAATCAAAGAGCCTGGACAGTAGCCAGCACATTATGCCAGGCACTCCACAGCAAGCAGAATGTACAAAGTAATAGATCTTCAATTCACCAAGTCCCCAGAGGAACGGATTCTGAGCGCATCATCCTGCATCAAAGTGCCTTGCTGTGCTGGGGAGTCCCCACTCCCAGAGGGAAAAGCTGATGCACACGAGATGCATCCGTAATTCAGTAAGACAAGAACAGCACTGGTGTTTGGGAAATGCATCAGTTTTAATGCAGTGCCCTGTCAAGTCTGAAAGGTCTATGAGGTGGGTCTTGAGAAGATGGCTGGATCGCCTTTTCCCTGGGTGAGGGTGCACCCTGTGTCATTTGCTTCCTATTATACCAGGACATTACAGCCCTTCCTCTGCTAAGGAGTTAGGATTCACCAGAGGCTTGATTTAAATGGAACGTGTGGACCCCACGAAGGGTTCTCTTTCCAGACAGGACTGTGTATCAAGTGTATTGTGTGGTGGGGAAGATATGCTCCATTATCTACCCTAATACCAACCTGTAATAACCTCATTTTTCATCACATTTTGGTGAAGCAGACCTTGTCAAGCACCCAAAATAGGAAACTAATGTCCCAGAAACAAGTAATTGAAATCTTGTGTGTGATCCAATTCTCTTATTTTTTCTATTATTTTTTTTAATAATTGCAAATAACTTCCCGAGAAAGGAAGCACAAAAGAGGAGCTCGATACCTTACCTCAGTACTATGTAGACTGTTTTAAGCATCTCATCTTGTATGATGAAAGTTAAAAACAGGAAACAAATATAAAAAGACAATATGTGGTCTTCCAAAACCTTACATTAAATCTGGACAGCAGCATTCAGAAATAGACTGCTAATTAGTCACTCCAGGACATTTCTTATTCCAAAATTGCCACTAATTAATTACTTAATTCAGCAAGTATTTACTAAACACTGTGACAAGCCCTGATCAAGAAACTGGGGGTAGAGATATAATTCCAGCAGAACATGGAGCCAAATGGCATATTATTAGAGAGTCACAACGGCAACAATGAAATATATACATGGCACGTAATTTTCAGGTCACGTGAAGAAAAAGAAGGTAAAACAACAGTTCTGGAGTAGCTATTCTGAACCTCATTAACCACTGAACATATTTTATATTTAAGTGACTGCAGTTTTGAGTCTCTAAACCACACCTCCTAACACTTGCTATACAATCCTTCACTGAGCATATCTTCTTAATTGATTCTAAATTAGATTAAGTTGACAATTAAAAGTATCCATCACATTAGGATTGTACTGATTCTCTAAATCTAAATGGAAAGTACTGATATCATAATGGTATCAGATTTTCATAATTATGAAGTTGAAATTATTCTCAATTGATTAATTCTTTGACTTCTTTCACCTGAGTTTGTAAATTTTTTAAGTATTTAATTTTTGAAGGTACGATAGACAATATATATGATACTGTCTATTTTATTTCCTATTCTATTTCTTTACTGCTAGAATATGGGCAAGAAACTGAGTTTTATATAAAAGTCATTCATTTTCTGATCCTGTTTATAGATTGTGCTTTTAAACATTTCTTATGATTGTGACACATCACATGTATTTATTTGGATGATGGCAAAACAGGATAGAAGAAGACACATCTGATTGGTCCATCTGCAATCAAGGAGACAAATCATGGAGACAAATCATGATGACTAAGACTAAAATGAGGGAACCATAGAATAAGACAGTAAGGAGGCAGAAGCAGAGACAAGTGACCTGAGTTCGAATAGCTTACAGGAACTGGTGATTCGATCAAAGCATGAGGAACACAAAGACACAAGAGAGATACCTGGGCGTGTAAACATGAGACCTGGGGACAGAGGGCTTTGGGGTGGTTGATGATATTGTAATAATAGTCATTTGCATGTACTGAATGTGCTCCTGACCAGACCCCTGACATCTGCAACACTACAACCTCCTTGAACATTCCAACACTCTGGGAGGAAGGCATGTCACACACACCCACTTTATAAAAGGACTAATGATAAAACATCCTTTAAAGGCAGTGGAACTAGAATTCAAATGCATATATTTTTTAGATATTTTGGTACTTCCATGTCTCAAGAAAAGTAAAATCTTACTCCAGTGGATGAACTTGCACTGATGGACATTTGTATAAACAAAATCGATTAGATAAACCTTAACACACACTACAGAATGCATGATTTCTGATGGAGGACTATGGGGAAGGTTCAGGATCTGAAGCAAACAATAAGTTAACACAGTATAAACATATCTAAAATATATGCATTTGAGTTCAAGTTCTACTGCCTTTAAAAAATGTGGCACTTGATGATTGTTTTATCCTCAGTCCTTCTATAAAGTGGGGGTATGTGTCATGCCTTCCTTCCAGAGGAATGGTCTAAGTTCTAGCAGAATCAGTGACCATCCAACCTCTTTCACATTATGGACACATGGCCCTTCCTCCTTCCGAACCAGCAGAGCTCATCAGGAACTGATAGGGCTCAAACTAGTCCTGCTCAATTCTGAAGAGATGATATAATAAATATAAGTGTTTTGCTGGTGCTTCCTGCAGCTAGACATCTTGCTAAGTACTTTATGTGGACATTCTAATTTATGCTGTGCCTAGTAAACTTAGTACTATTAGTGCCCCGGCTCCATAAACAGTAATACTGAGAACAATAATGTTTAAATAACTTAGAAAACATCACCAAGCCAGTATGCAGAATGCTTGGGTCCACAGCTGTGCAGTCTGACTTTCTAGACAACTATGCTCCACTATTTCAAAAGGGGGCTTAGCACAGCACAGCACGTGGTCCCTGCTTATCTCATAGCGTAATCTTGTGTCCAGAACCTTCCTATTAACCTTGGCGCTACCACACCTGCACATTTCTGAACTTAATCTGTACAGTCTTCCTAATCTCAAAGTTCCTTACTGCACTTGCAACACATTCGTCTCTTTTAAAGATAATCATGTGGGGCTGGAGAGATGACCTAGCAGTTAAGAGCACCAACTCTTCTTGCAGAGGAACTGGGTTCGATCCCCAGCACCCACATGGAGGCTGACAACTATCTTTAACTCCAGTACCAGGGGAATCCGATGCCCTCTTCTGACCTCTGCAGCACTGCACTACACAGGTGCACAAACCCGCATGCAGACAGTACATTCAAACACATAAAAATAAATAAATAAATATTTTTAAAAGATAATCACGTGGCAGCATACAAAATTAACTTAGAAAAATCAATAGCCTTTCTTTATGCCAATAATAAGCAATTGGAGAAGGAATACAAGGAGACTTTCCCACTCACAACAGCCTCCAAAAAAATAAATTATCTAAGAACAAACCTGACCAAACACATTAAAATCTCTACAAAGAAAATTTTAAATCCCTCGAGAAGGAGATTGAGGAAGATACTAGAAGATGGAAAAACCTCTCATGCTCAAGGATTGGAAGACTCAATATAGTAAAAATGACCATCCTGCCCAAATTAATATAGAGATTCAATGCAATCCTAATTAGAATCCTCACAAGCTTCTTCACAGACCTAGAAAAAAACATCCTAAAGTTCATATGGAGAAACAAAAGACCCCAGATAGCCAAAGCAAAAGGACTATAGTCATAAAAACAGCCTGGAATTGACACAAAAACAGGCCCGTAGATCAATGAAACAAAATTGAGGATCCAAACCTGAGCACATCTGATTTCAGCCACCTCATATTTGACAAAGGGGTCAAGAAGACTCAATGGAGGAAAGACAGTCTTCAGCAAATGGTGTTGACATAACTGGATCACCACTTGTAGAAGAATAAAACTAAACTCCTACCTCTCACCATGTACAAAAATCAACTCCAAATGGATCAAAGACCTCAAAATGAAACCTGAAACTCTGAAAATGATAGAAGAAAATGTCAGTAGTAACCTACAAGACATAGGGGTAAGAAAAGACTTTCTTTTCTATTTTTTTTTTTTTTGGTCTTTTTCAAGACAGGGTCTCCCTGTAGCCCCAGCTGTCCTGGAACTCACTCTGTAGACCAGGCTGGTCTTGAACTCACAAAGATCCACCTACCTCTGCCTCCCGAGTGCTAGAATTAAAGATGTGCACCACCACACCTGGCAAGAAAAGACTTTCTAATTCAGACAGCAGCTGCACAAATAATAAGGTCAACAATTGACAAATGGGACCTCGTTAAACTCAAGAGCTTCTGTACGGTGAAAGAAACAATCAAAGAAGTGAAGAAAAACCCCACAGAGTGGGAGGAAACCTTCACCAGTGTTACATCTGATTGAGCATTAACATCCAGAGTGTATAAACTACTCAAAAAACAAAGGAGGAAGAAAACAAATGACCCACTCAAAAGATGGAGTAAAGAGCTGAACAGAGACTTCACCAGTGAGGAAGTAAAGATGGCTGAGAAACAGCTTAAAAAGTGTCCAACACCATTATTAATTAAGGAAATACAAATTAAAACCACCTTAAGATTTAGATCCACAAAGAAGTTCTCCTCTCAGTTCAGGAGTTACTCAACAAGAGAATGATGACAATAACCCAGAAAATCAGCCGAAGTCCAGGGAACACTTGAGAGGCAGAGACCAGAGCCACGGTCACTCAAAGCCAGCAAAGTCCAAATGCTGTTTGCAGTTCTTTCTAGAGCAGGGGGTATGGTGGTCCAGAGACAAGACCATAGTGCTCAACTACCCAGCCTAAGGCCCAGCACCCCAAGTACCCTTGAGATACCTTCTCTACTTAATCTCTATGATCCCTGGCTTGCCATCTGTGTAGCAGAGATAAATTGTATTGGTTCTGTTAGCAAATTAACTTGTATACTGTGATGCCAGCTTTCCATTACTATAACAAATACCTGAAATAAACTCATTTAAGCTGAGGAATTATCCTGGATCATGGCTTCAGAGATTTTAGTCTGTGGTTTCAGGGCCTCTTGTTGGAGGCCTGTGACAACACAGTACATCAAGGCTAGAGCATGGGCCAGCGGCACAATTCAGGGTGGCCAGAAAGTCAAGCCAGGAGTCACAGAAACACATCCTGCCATACCCCTTATGGTGTCTTCCAATGACCTAACTTGGTCACACTAAGTCCTACCTCCTAAAGGCTGGACCTTCTCGCAACAATAGGAACTGTATACTAACTCTGTTACAGAATTTTAGCATTTTTGCTACGACCTTCTCACCCACACTCTTCATTTCACTCAAGAAGAATCTGATTCCCTGAGAAGGCAAGTGTTCTTCTGTGGATAAATAGGTGGTAGAGCTCTGTCTACATCTCCTGAATGCTGACTCCCAAGACTGCACTGGGCCCTGGGCTGCTCCAAAAAGGCAGCAAAAGTGAATGAGACAGGAGAGAGGGAAGTCATTATGCAAAATCTCCTAAGTCCACCACTTTGAAAATTGAAAAGCTTAATTTTGAAAATGCCTTTTCAGCAGACAGCCTAAGTGTTTAAGCCATTGAGTTGGCCAACGTTCCCCTCAAAGGTCAACCTCCAAGCCAAAGAACTGGCCAGGGTACAGGTAAGTGGATTACTGGAGAACAGCTACGTTTCAGTGGCCCATTTTCTACACCATCCATCAAATAGAAACTGTCCATCCTAAATGCCCCCCCTTGGATGATGGCTTTTTGGAAATTTAGTGCCTTATGACAGGGATTATAAAATGACCATAAAATCCCAGCATCTTCTCTTAGAAAAGACCTGAGTCTTTTTATCTATTTGACCTACCTACTGAATAGAGGAAAAGTGAGCCCACACAAATATGAGAACTGCTCAGATACAACAGAGCAGGTAACAACAGCACCAGGACAAGAGATGAAGCCAATCTGTGAGCTTTTTCACGCCCCATTTCTCAGTACTTTACAACAGAGATCAGCATTTTATGACCACATACTCAAACTAAGTTCTGTAGCAGACTCTCCCACCTCAGTGCTACTGTGACTCCACGCAAGGAGGGCACCCCTCAGCTCAGAAGGGATGGGAATGGAGGGTAACTGTGGCCCTGCTGTGTACCTGCTACTCTGCTGTATATGCCCCGCAAGACTGCAGACTGCAGACTCCAAGCAAGGGTTTAGCAGGCAGGTGCAATCAATAAATATGTTGAATAACACCGATCTCACTCAAATCTTAAGATCACCATTGAGTACTGAGTTATGAAATGAGAAAACAAAAGCTCAGCATCATTGAATGATTCATCAGAGCTGATTGGGACATAAATGTAGGAACTAAGAGTAATTTTATCACTTTCAAAAAGAGAAAGTCTATTTCACTGCATAAATAAGATTGCTTCACATCAAGAAGCACAGTGCTGTTGGTACACAGGTCCTTTCGATGTGCTTCCGAGGTTAATTGCCTCCCTGAGTTGCTACACTGTCTTTGCCTATTTATTCAGCAAACCCATACACAATAGAGAGAAGAAATATTAACTGCAGTGGAGTATTAATACGCACACTTGTCATAGATTTCACTCATACAAATCCAAATTAATGGGAACTTTATGTCCTTTAAATTTCAAGTATTTAACCAATTAGCATCTTTTAAGATTCTACAGCTGGGGATGTATTTCACTGGTAGATCACGTTTTAGCAAGTGCAAAATCTGAGATTTGATTTTGTCCTAGTTATTTTACACATCACAAAGGAACATTCCTTACTGGCTTGCTCCCCTGGCCCATGCTGTGCTCAGCCTGTTCCTTATGCAACCCAGGACCACCTTCACAGGGGTAGCAACACCCACAATAGACTGGGCCCTCCCATATCACTCAACAATCAAGAAAATGCCCCAAAGACCTAGCTACAGGCCAGTGCAAAGGAAGCAATTCCTCAACTGAGGTTCACTCCATCTGGGTGTGTCAGGGTGACAATTGATGCTATCCATGACAATTGACCCCTGTCAAGTTCATTCACACACACACACACACACACACACACACACACCACTTCTAAACCACAATTTTCCCATTATTTACCCCTAAGAGCTCATGTTAATGTTATTATTACAACATAGAATGGTACAACTTTAAAAATCCCACAGTCCTTAGAATTTAAACACTAAAAGCTCAATATCTCTTTAAAATAATCCAAAGTAGCTCAACTGTGGGCTACTGTAAAATCCAAAATAAGTTACATACTGTGTTATTTCAAAAGGGAATAAGTGGGCATGCTTAAATAAAGCGAAAGTCTAGCAACGTAGCTTAATGTGGGACATCTGGGATTCCTTCACGGTGTTCTAGACTCCAAGGGCCTTGGACAGCTGCTCTTCTCTGGCTCTGCCACTCACAGCACACACAGCTTGTCTCATAGGCTCAGGCTGACTTCACTGGATACCTGCCACTGCCCTTGGTGTTCAGCCATGGTCCTGACATCTCCAATATGTGGGGGGTCTCTGCAACTGAGACATCTCTGGCCCCTCAGGGTGCAAAGCCTCAGATCTCTCCACAACCCCTTCTTTCCTTCAATACCAGTACCACCTGGGAGATTCTTATGCGCTGCCAAGTTCTGCCAATTTGATCTGCAGCCTTGCTGCTCCCCCCCCCACGGCCCATCACATTCTCCGTGTGCTGACCCCAAGGAAACACTTCCCAGATTTCACTTAATGATACCAGTCTCTTGTTAACTCACGGAATATTTTTCAGCCCCAGCATCATTTATCCCAGTAAAGTACAAAAGGTCTCAAACTTCTTAATTCCTAGTTCAAACCATACAATGCAAATAGCCCTGAGTGTCACAAGCCAGCCCTCATCATAAACATTTTTCTTTAGCATAACTGTCCCAAGCTCCACAGCAACAGTTAACTAAGGTCTGAGCACTCAATAGCTTTTCAGTCCAAACTTCTAAATGCTTCCACAAAATGTTTCCCAAAACAACATGGTCTGATCTGTCACAGCCAATATTCATGAAACACTGACCAATGTGGAAGAGGGGGTGGAAAGATTGTAAGAGACATGGAGGAGGTGTGTTACCATATGGAAAGAGTTTTGCTGGCTCCGGGGACCTGCATCAATGGTGTCAGTATGCACAGGACCCATGAAAACTCAAGCAGACAAAAAAAACAGCAGCAGACCCCAATTTTAGTCCAAGAATTATTGGCAGCTGATTACTGCTGGGTGAGGAAGAACTGATCTTATTTATTTATTTATTTATTTATTTGTATGTGTATGAATGCGCTGTCTGCATGTAGGTTTGTGCACCCATGTCGTGCAATGCCGCGGAGGTCAGAAGAGGGTGTCGGATTCCCCTGGAACTGGAGTTCTCCTGGAATTGATCTTATTAAAAGGAGGGACTCTTGATAGGCTGACTAGACCTCAGTGGATAAACTTGCTCTGAGGGACATCTTGGGACACTCACTTGACATGATGGCCTTGGCACAAATGACAGAGTGTATCAATTCTGGTGGTGGGACTACGAGTGGGGTCAGTGCAAAGGGAGTATGGAGAGGATCAGGATGCTCTGTATGGAATTCATAAAAATTTACCAAAAACCCCCACTGCTCAAAACCAACATGGAGAGGAAAGAGTCCACTTCACCTTCCAACTTACATCAATGAGGGAAGCAGGATAGGAGCTCAGGGCAAGAACCTAGAGCACATGGAGGTGTGCTGCTTAATGGCTTGCTTCCCTAGCCTGTGCAGGGCTCAGCCTACTTTCTTACACAACACAGAACCACCTACCAAGGTGCGGCACCACCCACAGTGGGCTGTGCCCTCCCACATCACTCAATAATCAAGAAAATGCCACACGGACATGGACACAGGCCAGTCCACTGGAGGAAATTGCTCACCTGAGGTTCCCTCCACCCAGGTGTGTCAAACTGACAACTGAAGCTGTCCAGCATGAAAAGAAAAATGTTCTGGCCAACTATGTATAATATAGGTGAAATAAAAAAAAAATGATGGAGAACTACATCTGTTATCTAATTTAATCTTTAAAATAACCTGATCCACATGTGTCTATTATCACCATGATGTTCTCCATTGGTCTATGAGGCAACTCGGTTTCAGAGAAACATAATTTCAGGCAAATGCCTCTAAATCTCAACTCTCGGTTTTCTTGTTGACGTCATTGTTCTTGAGAATGGGTAAGCAGATGGTCTACGCAGAGACAGATTGATATACAGATGTGTGAGTGAAAAAATTAAAGAGACTGGAACTAATTAATGGAGTGAAACGTGGACATCCAGTGTCCAAGCATCCAGCTTAACACTTAATTCACGGTATGGACACTCATGATTGGTGTACAGTAATACTGATCTAGGCCAAGAATGCAGATCTATAGGCAGGCCCTGAAATCAGAAGTAATTTTTCATAGCCAACTCTACTCTAGAAGCAATTTTCCATCATGTGCAGTTTCCCTGAGTTTCAATTTCTATTCTTTTTTTTTTTTTTTTTTTTTGGTCTTTTCGAGACAGGGTCTCCCTGTAGCCCCAGCTGTCCTGGAAGTCACTCTGTAGACCAGGCTGGCCTTGAACTAACAAAGATCCACCTGCCTCTGCCTCCCAAGTGCATTCACTGTGTAATCAGAAGAATGTGTGAGCATGCAATACTCTTCTGGCACACAGTAGACAGACATTCAGCAAGCATGTGTTGAAAGAATAAGTGAACCCGCTCAACTGACACATCATTGCTGTTCCTCTAGTGAATGAGATCTTTGTCAAAGCTAGGACTCAGAATGTCCCCCCAAATCAACTCGTCACTTCTGCATTGAAAATCCCCGGTCTTGTATGTTAAGCATACAATTGGATATGTAATGTATGTAATGCATACAATTGGATATGTGGCAGGACTATTCTCCCTTGCTTACATTCCAGTCATCAGACTGAACAAGAGCCTCATTGTAATCCACAAAGCCAAGCAAGCTTCCTAATCTTTGAAGTCTTCAAACTACAGATTTGCAATTTGCCAAAAACAAGTGCATTTCTGAAAAGATTAAGGAAGGCAAAGAACATTTTTGTCCCTTAGAAACTTCAAGTTAGGACAGTGTTGACTTACTTGCTTGCCTTTTCTATTTACTCCTTGCATCCAGTCTGGGGAAAAGGCTTTATCCACTGCTGCAGTGGGAAGTTCTTGTCCATAGGTCATGGGCCTTGGGAATGGCGGGCCTCTTTGAGTTCACCAACCCCTGAGTAATACTTCTCTATCCAGTGGAAAAGTCAAGACTATTATAAAGCTTTCTCAAGCCTCTTTCAGAATATAGGCCAAATGGTGGCTTTTTCCATATTCCCTGGCAATTCTTTAGAAGCACAAATCCACATCAAAGGATGTTCCTGCCTCAGGAGAGAAAGCAAAAGGACTTGCCTTTCTGTTCCGCATAGATAGTGCTCAGCAGATGAAGGGAGGCTGCACAGCAGAAATCTGATCCATACTCCCTGCCTTGAGTCATTCCACAGTCCTCTCATGTCTGACAGGGAAAGATGAAACACAGAAAGCTCTAGGAAAATCATTCTGGGAGGCTTTGGGGAGAGACCTGGGACCAAAAAGAAGCAGATGTAAAAGGAAAGATGAAAGGAACTGAAAGAAATACTTGATTTAGAAAGGGAAAAGCTGAGATAAAACAGCAGGGAAAATGTTTCGGGAAAAGAGAGGGGACTGGAGCCCAATCTCCAGCTAGACTTTGACAATGAGTGATATAAAGGAAAGGAATGAAGAAGATATATACCAATGTAAGAGGGAAAGAAGGGCTTGGGAGTGAGGGGACGGTGAAGAGCCCCAGGCATTCCACCCCAGAGCCAGCAGAAAGGCTGCAGCAGGGGGGATGGGTAACAACTGGGCCCAGCATGGAAGACACCTGGACTTACAACCAGGTCATACTATATGGGCCCTGGTTCCCCAGACCACAACAGCCAAGCCGATAGTTGCCAAAAACTTAAACCCTAACTTTTTCCATGGCTAAGGAAATAGAGTATTGCAAACAGGCAGCTCTGGTGGTGCTCATTCTGATAATTCTTGTCTGTATGGCACCAGAGACTCTCCAATCCAGCAACAGAGGGCCACAGAAGGGTGTAAGAAGGGATTTGGTACTCATGTATCATGTTATGAGGGTTTTAGCCTCCTATAAGCTTTACAGAATTTACAGCAATCTTCTATTCCTTATATTAATTAGCATAGAATAGTTTATTTTTGAGTCTCCATGCTAGATTTTTAAGCTCTGTGAATGTGGAAAACATGTTGTTTTTCTGCAGCAATAGCAGTGAACACAGGACTGCCTAGTACATGGCAGGAATCTAATAGTTACTGAATGATTAAAGTTGTAGATGCACTAAGAACTCTGAAAGTTAGAAGATGAAAGTCTGTGACAGTGTCAACTTCCTGTATAATTCAGATGAGAGGATGTTGAAATGGCCAAGGTTACTACAGGGAGGAAGGAGCAGAAAGTGGAGAGTCCACAAGAGCGCCTGGTCATGAGAGAGATGACTATTAGGCCAAAAGTGTGTAGATGTGGACAGAAAATTCCCCATTTGCTTCCTGGCAGCAATCCTGCAAATCTGGCCCCCTGCCTGTCTGTATAAATAAAGCTTTATTGGAACACAGTCATAGCTGTTTGTTTATGTGTTGTCTGGCACCATCTCACTCTAAGTGCAGAGTTGAGGAGCTGTGACAGACACCATATGGCCAGCAAAAGCTAAAATATTTACTATCTTTCTGCCCCCCTGATTTCAGGGCTCGTTTCGTTAGTTCTTTGCTGCATCGAGTCGCATCGAGCTTACAGCAAGACACAAATGATGATTCTCTACCAGCTCACAGCTCAGCTACGCAAAGGAAAAATGAAACATGGGATTTCTGAAATGTAAAATTCCCAACATGTTCAGTGCCCGGGAGAGAAATTCCTTTCACAAAGAAGCTCAGGCAAACAAGGTAGCACTTAGACCTCTGGGTCTGCTATACACCTCAAAACTTTAGCCAGGGACAAAAGGAAACAGAGAAAACTGTGTGGAAAACTCTGGAGGAGCAGGAGGTGCTGGGCAGGAAGCACTGCTGATAGAACAAAAGAGGATCTCAGAATATTTGGACCACTTTGCCACTGACATCTGGGCTCTATAAAGACCAGTCCTTGGCCATTAGGGAATCTGTTCATGCTGTACCAGAGCAACTGCTCACAGATGTCACCATGTCATGAGGGGAAAAAAAACAGCTAAGCAAGACAGAAATGGAAGGGAAGGTGGCCCATGGTGATGTGATAGGCTCTGTTGTAAACTTGTAGAGCTGCAGGATATTTCAATAGGGCAATACAACGGGCATGTCAGAGATCATCTTGGACCTCACTGGATTTACTGCAGAGAGAGCTATGTTCAGCTGACCAGCCACTTCACTGAGAGCCTCATAAAAGACCAAGGAGATCATGAGAGCCAGATTGTGTTGACAGCATCCCCATTTGGAAAACAGCAAATGATGGTCAGCCTTGTTCCCTCTTCTAGAAAGACAGCCCCACCCTGAGGTGGGGTCTTCACAGATCTTGGTTCAAATGTAGACCAAGGAAGGGGCCAGCAGGACCTTACACATTCTGAGACCTCCGGTTTCCCATCTTCTAATCCAGAGCAAAGGAAACTGACAAGAGAACAGATAGGCTCCTTTTGAAATCTGCAAGAATTGCTTTTCCATGATGATTAGATATGTTCACTGGGTCCAGATTCACTTGGTATGAATTCAGGTGACCTGAGCTAGTTATTAGACATACATACAGTTTATGGGTTCCATCAGCTGCAAAATGAATATAACAATAGAGCTTTTATAGGAACTGACTTAATACATGCAAACACACTTTTAATGATGCTGGCCTATTTTTTTTTATCTTTTTGAGACAGGGTCTCCCTGTAGTCCCAGCTGTCCTGGAATTTACTCTGTAGACCAGGCTGGCCTATTTTATTGCTCTTCTGCTCCTCGTGCAGTTTAACGCATGTCTGCAAGTGGGTGCGTTGTGCTAAGCACACTCATCCATTGCTCATTCCTCACCAACTCTGTTTCAGGCATTATTCTTTTCATTTCCATTCAATGGCACCCTGGTTCCTATGAAACAGAGGCATTACCCTTATTTTTCAGATGAGGGTGCGTGGCTTGTGTGGGTAGGGACACAATTTGTTCATAGCTACACAGCCTGTAGGCAGTCGAGGCAGGGATGGAAGATTTTGTGGAGTGCCTGGCTTTAAGGCTGAGGAATAATTCAGTGCTACACTGTAGCACCTGAGATGGCCACATCCCAGGAGCCTCAGCTTTCCTCCAGGTCCCAAACACTAGCTTAGCCTGAAATTTACCTGCAAGTGGAGAGAACAACAAATCCTGAGGCGAGTTCACTCCAGGAAGGTGTTAATCCAGCCATGGCAGGTGCTGTCTAACCCAAAGGCTTTTCTGCCCAGCTCTTCCTTTGACCCTGCCCCTGACTGTAGAGGCTGAGGAAAGGACATATACTTACCTCCCAGCATTTTCTTGGCTTGGCTGGTGGATGTTTTAGTGAGCTGTCTATTGCTGTGATAAAACACTGGCTAAAAACAAACTTGGGAAGGAAAAGGTTTACTTCAGCTTACGAGGCTTCATCCAGGGAAACCAAGGCAATAAGCACCTTATGTAGGAACCTGGAGGCAAGAACCAAAGCACAGACCACAGGGGAATGCAGTTTATTGACTTGCTTCTTTCGGCTCATTCAGCTAAGTTCTTATATAACCCAGGACTACCCGGCCCAGGCTGGGCCGGGTAGTCCTGGGTTATATAAGAACCCCCAGGGAGCTGGGCCCTCCCACATCACTCAACAATCAAGTAAATGCAGCACAGACATTGACACAGGCCAATCTGATAGAAGAAATTCCCCAATTGAGGTTCCCTCATCCCAGACATGTCAAGGTGATTACTGAAGCTATCTAGCACAGGGTATCCATGTGATCATGTTTTAACTAACCGAAATAAAAGGAAAAGTATTCTAGGAGGCTTCTGGAAAGTTTGTAATTTTTGCATTAAGATATTTAGCCGGGTGTGGTAGTGCACACCTTTAATCCTAGCACTTGGGAGGCAGAGGCAGGTCTACAGAGCTAGTTCCAGGCCAGCTGGGGCTACATGGAGACCCTGTCTCGAAAAGACCAAAAAAAAAAAAAGAAAGATATATAAAAAGAGGAAGCTGAGGAGGCAGCTGGGACTTGTTCTGCTTTCCATCTACCTTGAATAGCAGAAATGTGAAGTCAGTATTGGTCACCACAACACAACAGAAAGGTACCAAGCCAATAGCTAGGGACAAGTCTGGAGACATCCCCTTGTATAAGTATGAAAGAAAGGAAGAAAGCCTTAGACTTTTCTCACCCTGGGCAGCTCTCAGCTTGTTATGTGAACAGCTGAAACTATAGTTAGTCAATTTCACTGTTTCTGAGAGCTGATTCCAATCCTATATGACAGGGAAAAGCTGCCCGAGTCCACAGAGGTATTAAGTTCTTATCACAAGCCAGGCTATGGACCCCAAGAGGCAAACTCTCATGCTCTGGAATATCAATTCTTAGTACTAAATGAAGAAGTAAGAATAGATGTCAGGAAAGTTCCATCCAGGTCAGAGATGTCAGGACTTTTTGCAATGAGGGGAGACTGCAAAAGACTTGAGCAACATCAGGAAATAATAAAGCCTGGATGCATACAAGAAATTACTAGTAAAATCATTTAAAAGCATAGCCTTAATGTCTATATGTAATTTCTCCTGGTTTTTAAGTTCAAGTTGAAGTTTACAAAAGCAATTTCGTTTAATGGCCACTACATTTATGGCCAAGGTTTCTAGGTCATAACTCACCTAGTCCTCTGAGAACACTATGAAATCAGTTCACTATGAAATCAGACCTCTGCTTAACAAAAGACAGAGCTAACAGCTCAAAAGCCAGACTAAATCACCCCAGGATCTCACCGACAACTGTGAATATTGGACTTTAATCCCAGGTCTGGCTTTCTCTGTCAGCCAAGGCCACAATGGCACTATCCCCAATTCCTCTTAAAACCAGCAGGCCATGAACAAAGATAATCTTCTCTCTATTATACCTAGCCCACCATATTAGGGGAAGCTGCTAACAACCAGCCGCCCAAAGCAGTGTGACTCATGTGGATGCCTCCTGCTGAGGGATGCACAGGTCACTGTGTATCTGTCTGCCCACTCTCAAAAGCCTGACTCAAGGTAACGATCAAATGAGTCAATGATCCAAAGTTGGCTTAACTGAAAATGGTGATGATGGTGGTGATGGTGATGATGGTGATGATGATGGTGGTGATGATGACGGTGATGATGGTGGTGATGATGATGGTGATGATGATGATGGTTATGATGATGATGGTGATGATGGTGGTGATGATGATGGTGATGATGATGATGGTTATGATGATGATGGTGATGATGGTGGTGATGATGATGGTGATGATGATGATTGTGGTGATGATGATTGTGGTGATGATGATTGTGGTGATAATGATGGTGATGATGATGGTGGTGATGATGGTGATGATGACAGTGATGATGGTATTGGTGGTGATGATGGTGGTGGTGATGATTGTGGTGATTATGATGGTGATGATGGTAGTGGTGATGATGATGGTGATGATGATGATTGTGATGATGATGGTGGTGATGGTGATGATGATGGTGGTAATGATGGTGATGATGGTGGTGATGGTGGTAGTGGTGATGATGGTGATGATGATGTTGATGATGGTGTTGGTGGCGATGATGATGGTGGTGATGATGATGGTGATGATGGTGGTGGTGATGATGATTGTGGTGATGATGATGGTGATGATGGCTGTGGTGGTGATGATGATGGTCCTATAATAAGTCTTCTCAATGAAAATATTTGCACCAATACAATCTATGAATATTTGTGTATATGTGTATAATTTTATGTGTAATGTTTATTTATTTTTCTTTCCACTTTATCACAAACAAGAGGCCATGTGGGACAACACAGTTTATTCCATTGCTCCTTGCATTTATTTTTCTTTTTGTAGCTTTGCACGAGGCTTTCCTATTTGGTAGAGCAGGTCACATTTAAGTTCTTTCAAGGATTTAAGAGAACAGGGATTTAAAAAAAAGAGAGAACAGGGACTAAGGCTTCAGTGTTCTGCTGTAAACTAAGTCAGTTCCAAGGGAGGCAATTTTACTGCTGACCACATGTTTGTAATGAGACTTAGGAACGAGCTCTAGAATTGCTGGTTTCCTGTCTTCCTTCTGATAGCGTGATGATCCTTGAAAGCTGCCTGGGGAACGGGAGAAAGCAGAACACTGAAAGTGAGGCTCTGGACCCCCCAGTCCAACACAGCCCAAGTAACCCTCCTCTCTGACCCTTTCCTATAAAGGAGCCATCTATTAAACTTCATTGGAAAAGCAAGGAGTTGGTGCTTTCTCATGAATAGGAAAAATGAAATACCAGGAAATTTTCCATCAGGACATCACCAGTGTGGATAGACAAGGTGGGCGGAGAAGCTGAATCTCTAGGGGCTGTGGTGGTGTGGTGATAAGGCAGACCAACAGGCCTGCCCAGTCCTGTGAAATGTAGATGTGATTTTCCTCTCTTTGCTGAGATTTAGAGTGCTCAGGACCTACAGTTTGCTCTATGGTCTCATACAGAAACAAACTTAGCAGGGAATTTGCATGTTTTTAAACACTAGACAGTAAGTGTGGAGGTTAATTTTTTGTCAACTTGACACAAACTAGTCAGCTTGGAAGAAGGAACTCCAATTGAGAAATTTCCTCCATTGGACTGCACTGTGGACATATATGCGGCTTACTTTCTTGCTTGCTAGTTGATGAAGGAGGGCCCAGCCCACTGTGGGCAGTGCCATGCCTAGGCAGGTGGGCCTGCTCTGTGTAAGAAAAGTAGCTGAGCAGGTCAAGGGGCAACAAGCCAGGAAGCAGTGTCCTCCCTGGTCTGTGCTTCAGCTCCTGCTTTGAGTTCCTGTCTTGGCTTCTCTCAGTGAGGTACTGTGAACTGTAAGCAAAATAAACCCTTTCCTCCCCAAGTTGCTTTTGATGATTCTCTTTCATCACAGTGACAGGAAGCCAAACTAAAACAGTAAGAAACAGTGGCGAGGAGAAAAATTAATGGAAGAATAAACAAAAGTTATTCCATTTGACAGTGTCAAATTGCTCCAAAGGCTCAGGGATCATTCTGGAAGAGAGTAGAAAGATTACAAGCACCAGAGGTGGTAGATGACACAGAAAACACTTTCCAGACAGCTGCTCGTTATTCGTATGAACTCACAGCTCAAACCAGGACACATCACAGCCTAGACAAGAGGAAGTGGATAAGGAACCCCAACTGTGGCACTAATGACTACTGGAAGGGGCGGGGACAGTCTCTTTCCACCACTGGACTCTTGATAGGTTAACCAGGCTCCAATGGATGGACTCACGCTGAAGGACATCTGGAGACACAAATTAGACTCTACAGGCCTCCTCTCTCTCTCTCTCTCTCTCTCTCTCTCTCTCTCTCTCTCTCTCTCACACACACACACACATATGTAATACAGTACACTAAATTGGACAGGAGGAAATAAAGGGTGGTGTGGATAGGGGAACGTATCTAAATATCAAATTATATTGTATAAAAATTGCAAAAATATTAAAAAATTAAACCTAAAATTCTGTGTGCTGATTGAAAAACTAATAATTGTTTTAAAAAGAAAGAGAATAGTCTCAAAAATCAAGTGTTGTGGAACTCTAAATATATTGATTTAAGTCTAAGAAAATGGCTTTTCTGGGAAAGGGGACACTTCTGTGATTCTGGCTATATTATTTAGAGCTTTTAAAATAGAAATATTGTTTATATCAGAGCTTTCCCATATTAATATATTTTGCTTAAATGCACAGCTTAAGGAGAATTTAGTATTATATTTGTTTCTGAATAGAGAATAATCCTTTTCACAGTTGTTACAAGTAGGATCCACAGAAGGGTTTGATGCCTGTAGCAGTCAGAGGCTTTTCTTCCTTTCAATGTTCATACAGGCCAACCTTTCTGCTGGAACTTCCTGGTACATCCTACACAATGCAAAGCTGTATCTTTTCTTTCTCAGCCTTTAAGTTGGTTAAATTTTGACTTGTGGGAACATATACATTCTTTCCCGTGGTTAGTTTTAAGGAGATGTTGGCCAGAGGATCCAAACCCTCCCAAAAGGTAAAGGCTTCTTCAACAGCAGGGCAAAAGGACTGCTGTCGAAGACCTGATGTAAGCATGGGAAAGATGTATTGAGACAGCACTTGCAAGTGTACAGTTGGTCTCTGGAATACCAGAGAGTGTTACCAAAGGCCACTAAACCAATAAAGCAAAAATAGGTTTCCTTGAGTCAAGCAAGACTTCTCGGTCAGCACCAGTTACACCTCACCTGCCTGGAAATACTGTGCAGCAGTGGCAGCCATATGTCTGCATATCCCAAATCTAATTGGCTATTAGCTTTCTCCTTGAAGGAATAACCCACGGCTGATGCCACAAGCTTACATCCTCTAATGGTTAGGAGATGTTATAAGCCACAGTAAGACCCTGCCACATTTTACAGAAAAAACGTAATTCATGGATTAACATACCATCCAAACATCTGTGTCTATACCAAAGTAACCTCATAACAATTAGTACTGTTTAAATACCTATATATCTAGTTGCTTGTGCTTCATTAGTAGGATTGAAAGGTTATTCCTGGACAAACTGTCAGCCCATGAAAGGAAACAGCCAGAATTGACCAGAGTCCAAGACAACAGCTCCAGAGAATGTAGACTGTTTTGCTTCTCGTCCACCTGTGCACCTTTTCTAAGCCTAGGGAACAATCTGTGGAAGAGGGGGCATGGTAGAATGTAAGGGCTGCAATTGGGGTGAATGGTGAAACTACAGCAATACAGACTGGGCACTTATTTGATCAACTTGATTGTACATACAAGCCCCCCCAGCTGGATGGTGGGACCCTTGGGCTATGTGGGTTTGGGCATAACTGCTTGCCAATTGGTTTTACATGAAGGATGCTTGTACTCATAAATTATTACTTATTGTTAAAAAATGAAAAAAAATAAAGAAGTAATAGAAAAAAATAATAATAAATTAAAAAAAATAAAATAGAAATATTTTTAAATAAAAAAGAAAAATATTAGAACTTCATTCCTCTCAAATATTTTGCAGTGTCTTGTGATAAACACCTCCAGTGTAATCAACAAGCTTGAAGATTTCCAAACTCAGTTTCCAACAAGAGTTTCTTTTACTGAGTTTTTCAGTTAAAAACACATATTGAGTACTTGCTTCAGGTTCTGTTGCTAAGCGGATTGAGGAAAGACAAAAAAAGCAACCTTCATTCCCCCACCATACCTCCTGGTCAAAGAAAGGCTGCCTACAAGATGCCCATACTCCAAGACAGAGCGCCCATGATGGGCACTGTGAGCAGATGAAAGCCAGGAGTGCCAGCAAGGAGAGGACAGCGAGGCCTGCTGAGCAGGGCAAGAGTAGATACAGCAGGGGTGGGGTCCCCTTGCTGGAGATCAGAGGCCTAGTGCAAGGAAGCATGAGCCACAGCAATGCAGGAAAGCCAGACCCAGGCTACAGGATGTCCTGCTGCAGGGTCAGGGCTCTTCAGCCCCATCCAGTTGTCTCTGAGAAGCAGTCAGAGCAGGGCTCACCTCACACGTCTCCTGGATGGCCATGCAAGAGATTCACAAACACTGAGGCCCTGCATCCACGTGTCAACTTATACGGGCTCCTTTTTAGGATAGATAGTCAAGACAGGAAATAGTAGGATGTTCCTTCCAGGAGGGGCAGGACAAGTGACAGTGGGAGGTTGACTGGATGGAGCTTGACGCCAGAGCACCACTGAGGAGAACGGCCATCAGGATAAGACTTCACAAAGAAAGGTCCACAGATAGAGAAACTCAGGCTGATGATAATCCTCACTACTAAAATACTGAACAGCCACCGGGCACTCTAAAAGGTGCCTCATCTCTGAGTTGCATGATCATGTCACCTGCTTTCTGACATGTGGAGATAACACAAGTCACCTATTTTAAAAGAAAATTAAACTGGACCAGAAACCTAAGTCTCCACCCCACCCCCCATTTCTCCACTGAACACCATACACCATTACAATCAGGTGTCCGGCCCTGCTAGACATCAAACCTGAAACCAGGTATAAGTTGGATGCCAGCTTTTACTTCAAGTTCAGTCTTGATGGCAGAAGATGGCTGAGACATTTTGTGTGAAGGTCCACCATCTGGATGTAGGAGGTGTGCAGGTGGCCAGGTTGGGTCCTCTCTCCCTCCTGAAATGGAGTGGGCCACTTCTGGGTCTGCATATTGAGCTCAGGGTAGGGCCCAATCAAATAACCTTCCAGTGTCTCTTTAAGGGATTCAAAGAGGGAAAAACCAATACCTCCCCATTGAAGCTGTGCTCAGTTAGCATCTCTGAGCCCTCTGGCTCCAGAGATGTGCACAAGCAAAGTCCCTTCCATGCCTTCCAAATACACGGAGAGCTAACCATAAATTTGGATGAAGCAAACACCCTTAGAAAATATAGGAAGAACACAGGTTTACTGAAGTTACAGTGAAATTCCAAGATGGAAAAAAACAGAATGGAAAGATTTCAAGATACTCTGTCATGGTCCCAGCAGAGATGCTTGCATCAGGATGACAGTGGGCCCACTGCCCAGATCCTCAGAACTGAAAACAAGGCCCTGCATACCCCTGTGGGAGAAGCACCCAGTTCTCTCCAAGGTTGAGGTAAGTGCCTGGTCCGAGTGCCCCCTTCTGTCAGCCCAAGGTCAGCATTCAGCAGGACAGACCCTCCCTCTGTCTCTCCCTCTGATCACTGGGAATCTACCCATCTGCATTAGACCTTTGAGGATGCAGAATAAAAGAGTGGACATTTGGAAAATCGACAGCCTTTATTCATTGTTTGAAGAACAATTAATGAGAAAACAGCAACAAGCTGGAATCACAGGCTTCAGGGCAATTTTGCAATTAAGAAAATTAGAGGCTGCAGTTTCAAGAGACAAACTGTCAAGCCAAAGCAGGAGAGAAACAAATACAAACGAAGCCCCATCTTCCCAGCCTCCCAGTAGATGCTTGAACACAGCCTGGATAGGTCTGTGGTGGGGGAAGGGCAGGAACTGCTCCTGTTCAAGTTGCCTATGTAGGATGTTTTACCCCACCAGGCCATCTGTGAAGTGCCCTCAAAATCCTTGTCTGGTGGGTGTTTGTGAAGTGCCCCTTGTGCCAGCCCAACACTCAGATGCCACAAACATGTCATCTCAAGCCATCTTCAGCTTTGTGTGGAGAACTTAACACAATTTACAGATGAAGAATCCAAGGCTTGAGAATCAAACACTGTCCTAAGGTCACACATAAGCCTGGAGGCATCACAAGAGGCACTCAGCACTGTTCACTCCCCAGTGCTGCTTCGTTTTCACTATTGACTTGTCGCCTTAAAACCCTCTCATGCCCACAAGCCAGCTCCAACTTCCAGCACCTTCAGTCTCCATCCTTCAGTCTAGCCGAGGGTCATCTTAAGCTGGGTGCAGGAGTGCAGTCCCACCACTCTCACAGTGCAGCATGTAGTACATGGGAGTTCCAGGAAGCTGCCCTGCAAACAGCAGCAGCCTCCCCTCATGTGAGCCTGCCCTGGCACAGCCTCCCGCCTAGCCTGTCACACACTGCTGCCAACTTCTGACTGCATGGCCTGGTGCATGAGTCAGTTGATCTCTTAAATTTGACCCTGGGTGTCAACCTGGACCAAATTTATTTCCCTTCTAGCTGGATGAGTGACAAACCTTGCTCTCCTAGGGAGAGGGCCTGGAGAGAAGGCCACAGTGGATCAAGCAGCCCCTGCACAACCAAAGACTCTGGACACTTCTAGCCTAGCACTGAAATTGAGACAAGTCAAAGCAAGTCAGGGAGGCTGCACTGTGACCCAGTTAAAGACTTTGGGTCAGAATCGTGGTCAGGAGGGAGAAGTAGCTCAGCATGAAGTTAGACTACGGATGACAATGGAAAGGCTCCAGGGTAGACGGGTGGAGGGGACAAGGCACAAGAGATGCTTTGGTGACCAAGCAAGCAGGTGGACCCAGAGGGCAGAAAAAGACAGCATGCAGGGAAGAGAGAGGCACGGAAGAGTGACTGCACAGGGGTTTGTTCACCAGCAGTGGTAGACAGGATTAATGACCAAACAACAGATTCTAAGAGCAATAATATGGCCTGTTACACAATGAGTGGTGAGAGCGAATGGTTACAGTCCTGCAATGCAGTGGGAGTGGCTTGGAAGGAGCCTTACCATTTTTTAACATGGTAACATGGGCCAGAATGAATGACAATGGTAACATGGGACACCAGAATGAATGATGATGGTGACATGGGACCCCAGAATGAATGAAAATGGTAACATGGGCCAGAATGAATGACAATGGTAACATGGACCAGAATGACTGACAATGGTAACATGGGACAGCAGAATGAATGACAATGTGACATGGGACCCCAGAATCAATGACAATGGTAACATGGGACTGGAATGAATGATAATGGTACCATGGGACCAGAATGAATGACAATGGTTACATGGGACCCCAGAATGAATGACAATGGTAACATGGGACCTCAGAATAAATGACAATGGTAACATGGGACCTCAGAATGAATAACAATGGTAATATGGGACCTCAGAATGAATGACAATGGTAACACGGGAACTCAGAATGAATGACAATGGTAACACGGGACCTCAGAATGAATGACAATGGTAACACGGGACCTCAGAATGAATGACAATGGTTACATGGGACCCCAGAATGAATGACAATGGTAATATGGGACCCCAAAGTGAATGACAATGGTGACAAGGGATCAGAATGAATGACAATGGTAACATGGGACCGCAGAATGAATGATAATGGTAACATGGGATCTCAGAACTTATGCCAATGGTTACATGGGACCACAGAATGAATGACAATGGTTACATGGGACCCCAGAATGAATGCCAATGGTAACATGGGACCCCAGAATGAAAGACAATGGAAACATGGGACCCCAGAATGAATGACAATGGTGACATGGGATCAGAATGAATGACAATGGTAACATGAGACCCCAGAATGAATGACAATGGTGACATGGGACCCAAGAACGAATGACAATGGTAACATGGGAACAGAATGAATGACAATGGTAACATGGGACGCCAGAATGAATGACAGTGGTAACATGGGACCCCAGAATGAATGACAGTGGTAACATGGGACCCAAGAATGAATGACAATGGTAACATGGGACCTCAGAATGAATGAAAATGGTAACATGGGACCCAAGAATGAATGACAGTGGTAACATGGGATGCCAGAATGAATGACAATGGTAACATGGGACCCCAGAATAAATGGCAATGGTAACATGGGACCCCAGAATGAATGACAGTGGTACATAGGACACCAGAATGAATGACAATGGTAACATGGGATCAGAGAATGAATGACAATGGTAACATGGGACCCCAGAATGAATGACAATGGTAACATGGGACCCCAGAATGAATGACAATGGTAACATGGGACCCCACAATGAATGACAGTGGTAACATGGGACCCCAGAATGAATGACAATGGTAACATGGGACCCCAGAATGAATGACAATGGTAACATGGCACCCCAGAATGAATGACAGTGGTAAATGGGGTCCCATTTTACCATTGTCATTCATTCTGGGGGCACATGATACCACTGTCATTCATTCTGGTCCTATGTTACCATTGTCATTCATTCTGGTCCTATTTTACCATTGTCATTCATTCTGGTCCTATTTTACCATTGTCATTCATTCTGGTCCTATTTTACCATTGTCATTCATTCTGATGTCCCGTGTTACCTTTGTCATTCATTCTGGGGTCCCGTGTTACCATTGTCATTCATTCTGGGGTCCCATGTTACCATTGTCATTCATTCTGGGGTCCCATGTTACCATTGTCATTCATTCTGGGGTCGCATGTTACCAATGTCATTCATTCTGTGGTCCCATGTTACCATTGTCATTCATTCTGGGGTCCCATGTTAACATTGTCATTCGTTCTGGGGTCCCATGTTACTATTATCATTCATTCTGAGGGCCCATGTTATCATTTTCATTCATTCTGATCCCATGTCACCATTGTCATTCATTCTGGGGTCCCATGTTACCATTGTCATTCATTCTGGTCCTATTTTACCATTGTCATTCATTCTGGTCCTATTTTACCATTGTCATTCATTCTGGTCCTATTTTACCATTGTCATTCATTCTGGTCCCATGTAACCATTGTCATTCATTCTGGAGTCCCATGTAATCATTGTCATTCATTCTGAGGTCCCATGTTACCATTATCATTCATTCTGGGGTCCCATATTAACATTGTCATTCATTCTGATCCCATGTTACCATTGTCATTCATTCTGGGGTCCCATGTTACCATTGTCATTCATTCTGGTCCTATTTTACCATTGTCATTCATTCTGGTCCTATTTTACCATTGTCATTCATTCTGAGGTCCCATGTTACCATTGTCATTCATTCTGGGGTCCCATGTTACCATTGTCATTCATTCTGGGGTCCCATGTAACCATTGTCATTCATTCTGAGGTCCCATGTTACCATTATCATTCATTCTGGGGTCCCATGTTAACATTGTCATTCATTCTGGGGTCCGATGTTACCACTGTTATTCATTCTGATCCCATGTTACCACTGTCATTCATTCTGGGGTCCTATTTTACCATTGCCATTCATTCTGTGGTCCCATGTTACCACTGTCATTCATTCTGTGGTCCCATGTTACCATTGTCATTCATTCTGATGTCCCGTGTTACCATTGTCATTCATTCTGGGGTCCCATGTTACCACTGTCATTCATTTTGGGGTCCTATGTTACCATTGTCATTCATTCTGGGGTCCCATGTTACCATTGTTATCCATTCTGGGGTCCCATGTTACCATTGTCATTCATTCTGTTCCCATGTTACCATTGTCATTCATTCTGGGGTCCCATGTTACCATTGTCATTCATTCTGGGGTTCCATGTTACCACTGTCATTCATTCTGGGGTCCCATGTTACCGTTGTCATTCATTCTGGGGTCCCATGTTACCACTGTCATTCATTCTGGGGTCCCATGTTACCACTGTCATTCATTCTGGGGTGCCATGTTACCATTGCCATTCATTCTGGGGTCCCATGTTACCATTGTCATTCATTCTGGGGTCCCATGTTACCATTGTCATTCATTCTGGGGTCCCATGTTACCATTGTCATTCATTCTGGGGTCCTATGTTACCATTGTCATTCATTCTGGGGTCCCATGTTACCATTTTCATTCATTCTGGGGTCCCATGTTTTACCACGTCATTCCTTCTGGGGTGCCATGTTACCATTGTCATTCATTTTGGGGTCCCATGTTACCATTGTCATTCATTCTGTTCCCATGTTACCATTGTCATTCATTCTGTTCCCATGTTACCATTGTCATTAATTCTGGGGTCCCATGTTAAAATTGTCATTCATTCTGTTCCCATGTTACCATTGTCATTAATTCTGGGGTCCCATGTTAACATTGTAATTCATTCTGGGGTCCCAGGTTACCATTGTCATTCATTCTAGGGTCCCATATTACCATTGTCATTCATTCTAGGGTCCCATATTACCATTGTCATATGTTCGGGGTCCCCTGTCACCATGGGAATTCAGTCTGGGGTCCCATGTTACCATTGTCATTCATTCTGATCCCATGTCACTATTGTCATTCATTCTGGGGTCCCATGTTACCATTGTTATTCATTCTGTGGTCCCATGTTACCATTTTCATTCATTCTGAGGTCCCATGTTTCCATTGTCATTCATTCTGGGGTCCCATGTTACCATTGTCATTCATTCTGGGGTCCCATGTTACCATTGTCATTCATTCTGGGGTCCCATGTTAAAATTGTCATTCATTCTGTTCCCATGTTACCATTGTCATTAATTCTGGGGTCCCATGTTAACATTGTAATTCATTCTGGGGTCCCAGGTTACCATTGTCATTCATTCTAGGGTCCCATATTACCATTGTCATTCATTCTAGGGTCCCATATTACCATTGTCATTCATTCTAGGGTCCCATGTTACCACTGTCATTCATTCTGGTGTGCCATGTTACCATTGCCATTTATTCTGGGGTCTCATGTTACCATTGTAATTCATTCTGGCATCCATGTTACCACTGTCATTCATTCTCTGGTCCCATGTTAAAATTGTCATTCATTCTGTTCCCATGTTACCATTGTCATTCATTCTGGGGTCCCGTGTTACCATTGTCATTCATTCTGGGTTCCCATGTTACCATTGTCATTAATTCTGGGGTCCCATGTTAACGTTGTCATTCTTTCTGGGGTCCCATGTTACCAGTGTCATTCATTCTGGGGTCCCTTGTTACCACTGTCATTCATTCGGGGGTCCCATGTTACCACTGGCATTCAGTCTGGGGTGCCATGTACAACCATTGCCATTCATTCTGGGGTCCCAGGTTACCATTGTCATTCATTCTGGGGTCACATGTTACCACTGTCATTCATTCTGGGGTGCCATGTTACATTGTCATTCATTCTGGGGGCCCATGTTACCACTGTCATTTTCATTCATTCTGGTTCTATGTACCACTGTCATTCATTCTGGGGTCCCATTTTACCATTGTCATTCATTCTGGTCCTATTTTACCATTGTCATTCATTCTGGTCCTATTTTACCATTGTCATTCATTCTGGTCCTATTTTACCATTGTCATTCATTCTGGTCCTATGTTACCATTGTCATTCATTCTGGTCCTATGTACCACTGTCATTCATTCTGGGGTCCCATGTTACCACTGTCATTCATTCTGGGGTCCCATGTTACCATTGTCATTCATTCTGGGGTGCCATGTTACCATTGCCATTCATTCTGGGGTCCCATGTTACCATTGTCATTCATTCTGGTCCTATTTTACCATTGTCATTCATTCTGGTCCTATTTTACCATTGTCATTCATTCTGGTCCTATTTTACCATTGTCATTCATTCTGGTCCTATTTTACCATTGTCATTCATTCTGGTCCTATTTTACCATTGTCATTCATTCTGGTCCTATTTTACCATTGTCATTCATTCTGGTCCTATTTTACCATTGTCATTCATTCTGGGGCCCCATGTTACCACTGTCATTCATTCTGGTCCTATGTTACCATTGTCATTCATTCTGAGGTCCCGTGTTACCTTTGTCATTCATTCTGGGGTCCGGTGTTACCATTGTCATTCATTTTGGGGTCCCATGTTACCATTGGTATCCATTTGGGGTCCCATGTTACCACTGTCATTCATTGTGAGGTCCCATGTAACCATTGTCATTCATTCTGGAGTCCCATGTAACCATTGTCATTCATTCTGAGGTCCCATGTTACCATTGTCACTCATTCTGGGGTCCCATGTTACCATTGTCATTCATTCTGGGGTCCCATGTTACCACTGTCATTCATTCTGGGGTCCCGTGTTACCTTTGTCATTCATTCTGAGGTCCCATGTTAACATTGTCATTCATTCTGGTGTCCCATGTTACCATTGTTATCCATTCTGTGGTCCCATTTTACCATTGTCATTCATTCTGGGGTCCCATGTTACCATTGTCATCCACTCTGGGGTCGCATGTTACCACGGTCATTCATTCTGGGGTCCGGTGTTACCACTGTCATTCATTCTGGGGTCCCATGTTACCATTGTCATTCATTCTGGGTTCCGATGTTACCACTGTCATTCATTCTGGGTTCCCATGTTACCATTGTCATTCATTCTAGGGTCCCATGTTACCATTGTCATTCATTCTGGGGTCCGATGTTACCACTGTCATTCATTGTGGGGTGCGAAGTTACCATTGTCATTCATTCTGGGGTCCCATGTTACCACTGTGATTCATTCTGGGGTGCCATGTTACCATTGCCATTCATTCTGGGGTCCCATGTTACCACTGTCATTCATTCTGGGGTCCCATGTTACCACTGTCATTCATTCTGGGGTGCCATGTTACCATTGCCATTCATTCTGGGGTCCCATGTTACCATTGTCATTCATTCTGGGGTCCATTTACCACTGTTCATTCATTGTGGGGGGTCCCATGTTACCTTTGTCATTCATTCTGGGGTCCCATGTTACCACTGTCATTCATTCTGGGGTCCTATGTTACCATTGTCATTCATTCTGGGGTCCCATGTTACCATTGTCATTCATTCTGGGGTCCCATGTTACCATTTTCATTCATTCTGGGGTCCCATGTTATCACGGTCATTCATTCTGGGGTCCCATGTTACCATTGTCATTCATTCTGGGGTCCCATGTTACCATTGTCATTCATTCTGGGGTCCCATGTTACCATTGTCATTCATTCTGGGGTCCCACGTTACCATTGTCATTCATTCTGGGGTGCCATGTTACCATTGTCATTCATTCTGGGGTCCCATGTTACCACTGTCATTCATTCTGGGGTCCCATGTTACCACTGTCATTCATTCTGGGGTGCCATGTTACCATTGCCATTCATTCTAGGGTCCCATGTTACCATTGTCATTCATTCTGGGGTCCGATGTTACCACTGTCATTCATTGTGGGGTCCCATGTTACCATTGTCATTCATTCTGGGGTCCCATGTTACCATTGTCATTCATTCTGATCCCACGTCACTATTGTCATTCATTCTGGGGTCCCATGTTACCATTGTTATTCATTCTGGTCCTATTTTCCATTGTTCATTCATTCTGGCTCCTATTTGGCCATTGTCATTCATATTCCCTGTCTTTGTCACTCGGGTATGTTACCATTGTCATTCTTTCTGGTCCCATGTTACCATTGTCATTCATTCTGGGGTCCCATGTTACCATTGTTATCCATTCTGGGGTCCTATGTTACCATTGTCATTCATTCTGGGGTCCCATGTTAACATTGTTATCCATTCTGGGGTCCCATGTTACCATTGTCATTCATTCTCGGGTCCCATGTTACCATTGTCATTTATTCTGTGGTCCCATGTTACCACTGTCATTCATTCTGTGGTCCCATGTTACCATTGTCATTCATTCTGGGTTCCCATGTTACCACTGTCATTCATTCTGGGGTCCTATGTTACCATTGTCATTCATTCTGCGGTCCCATGTTACCATTCTTATCCATTCTGGGGTCCCATGTTACCATTGTCATTCATTCTGGTCCTATGTTACCATTGTCATTCATTCTGGTCTATCTTGTCACATTGGCCATTTACCATCTGTCATTCATTCTGGTCCCATGTTACCATTGTCATTCATTCTGTAGGTCCCATGTTCAATTGTCTTCATTCTGGCTCCCATGTTATCCATTGTCATTTCATTCTGGGGTCCATGTTATCCATTGTCATTCCTTCTGGGGTCCCATGTTACCACTGTCCTTATTCTGGGGTCCCATGTTACCACTGTCATTTCATTCTGGGGTGCCCATGTTACCATTGCCATTTATTCTGGGGTCCCATGTTACCATTGTCATGTCATTCTGGGGTCCATGTTACCACTGTCATTCATTGTTGGAGTCCCATGTTACCACTTTCATTCATTCTGGAGTCCCAAGTACCATTGTATTCATTCTGGGTTCCCATGTTACCATTGTCACTTAATTCTGGGGTCCCATGTTACCATTGTATTCATTCTGGGGTCCCATGTAACCATTGTCACCATTCTGAGTGTCCCATGTTACCTTTGTCATTCATTCTGAGGTCCCATGTTAACATTGTCATTCATTCTGGTGTCCCATGTTACCATTGTTATCCATTCTGTTGTCCCATTTTACCATTGTCATTCTATTCTGGGGTCCCATTTACCATTGTCAAATCCACTCTGGGGTCGCATGTTACCACGGTCATGTCAATTCGTGGGGTCCCGCGGTGTTATCATTGTCATTCATTCTGGGGCTCCATGTTACCATTGTCATTTCATTCTGATGTCCCTGTACTGTTTCATCTCCATGTAATTTCATTCGTTCTGGGGTCCCATGTAACCTATTGTCATTCATTCTGGGGTCCCGCATGTTACCATTGCCATTCATTCTAGGTCCCATGTTACCATTGTCATTCATCTGGGGTCCCGATGTTACCATCTGTCATTCATTTGGGTCCATTAGTTACCATTGTCATTCATTCTGAGGTCCCGTGTTACCTACTGTAGTTCATTCTGGGGTGCCTGTTACCATTGCATTCATTCTGGGGTCCCATGTTACCACTGGCATTCATTCTGATGGCCCATGTTACCACTGTCATTCATTCTGGGGTCCATGTTACCATTGCCATTCATTCTGTGGTCACCATGTACACATGTCATTCATTCTGGGGTCCATGTTACCACTGGTCATTCATTCTGGGTCCCATGTTACCACTGTCAATTCACTTGGTCTGCCTGATCTTCGATCCCGTCCTGATGTTCTGGCCCAGTGCATTATCATTCTTTGGGCGTCCCATGTTACCATGTTCATTCATTCTGGGTCCCTATGTTACCATTGTCATTCAGTTCTGGGGTCCCATGTTACCTTTGTCATTCATTCTGGGTACCATGTTACACATTGTCATTCATTCTGCTTGCCCATGTTACCATTGTTTACATTCTGGGGTCCCATTGTTAACGTTGTCATTCTTCTGGGGTCCATGTTACCATTGTATGTTCCATTCTGGGTTCCCATGTTACCATTGTCATTTCATTCTGGGTTCCCATGTTACCATTGTCAATTTAATTCTGGGTTCCCATGTTACCATGTATCCATTGTTCCCATTTACATTGTCTTTATTCTGGGGTCCCATGTTAACATTGTCATTCATTCTGGGGTATCCATGTTACCACTGTCATTCATTCTGGGTTCCCATGTTACCATTGTACTTCACTCTGGGGTTCCTACCATTGTATTCATCTGCCTATTTCCATTGTCATTCATTCGTTGGGTCCCATGTTACCATTGTCATTCATTCTGGTCCTATGTACCACTTGTCATTCATTCTGGGCCATTTACCATTGTCATTATTCTGGGGTCCCATGTTAACATTGTCATTCATTCTGTTCCTATTCTACATTGTCATTCATTCTGGGGATCCCATGTTACTTGTCACATCGTGATTCTGTCTTCGTCGGTCCATTCACTTACATTTGTGGTCCCATGTTACCATTTTCATTCATTCTGGGGTCCCATGTTAACATCTGTCATTCATTCTGGGTCCATTGTTACCATTGCCATTTATTCTGGGGTCCCATGTTACAATTGTCATTCATTCTGGGGTCCCATGTTACATTGTATTCATTCTGGGTTCCCATCTTATCCATTGTCATATGTTACGGTGGGTCCCATGTCACCATTGTCAATTCTATTCTGGGTTCCCATGTTACCAGTTGTCATTCATTCTGGGTCCGTGTTACCATTGTCATTCATTCTGGGGTCCCATGTTACCATTGTTATTCATTCTGGGGTCCCATGTTACCATTGTCATTCGATTCTGGGGTCCCATGTTTCAAATTGTCATTCATTCTGGAGGTCCCATGTTCACATTGTCATTCATTCTGGGTTCCCATGTTACCATTGTCATTCCATTCTGTGGTCCCATGTTACCATTGTCATTCATTCTGGTATCCCATGTTACCATTGTTTCATTCGGTCCATTTACCTGCATTTGGGGTCCATGCATGCTCTGGTCATGTTACCATTGTCATTCATTCTGTTCCCATGTTACCATTGTCATTAATTCTGGGGTCCCATGTTAATTGCATCACTGTTCGTTACATTGCATTTCTGGGGTCCATACATTGTTACCATCTGGTCATTACATTCATATTGGGTGCCTGTACCATGTTATTCTGTGCCATGTTTGCCATTTATTCTGGGGTCTCATTTACATGTTTACTCTGTCCATGTCACTTCATTCATTGGTCCACTTTTACCATCTGTCATTCATTCTGGGTCCCATGTTACCATTGTTCATTCATTCGGGAGTCCCATTTACCATTGTCATTCATTCTGGTCCCATTGTTACCATTGTCATCTCATTCTGGGGTCCCATGTTTCCATTGTCATTCATTCTGGGTTCCCATGTTACCATTGTCATTTATTCTGGGGTCCCATGTTACCATTGTAATTTATTCTGGGTTCCCATGTTACCATTGTAATTTATTCTGGGTTCCCATGTTACCATTGTAATGTTATTCTGGGTCCCATGTTACCATTGTCTATCATTCTGGTGGTCCATGTTACCATTGTCATTCATTCTGGGTTCCCATGTTACCATTGTTCATGCATCCTCTGGGGTCCACATGTTACCATTGTCATTCATTCTGGGTTCATGTTACCATAATTTTCTGGGTTCCATGTACATTAATTCGGTCATTATGTTTTTTCGGTTCCATTACATTTTTCTGGGTCATGTACCACTATCATTGGTTCATTCCATGTCATTGTCCCATGTACCATTTCTTGGGTCCATGTACTCATCATCTGGTCCTACCACTTGTCATTCATTCTGGGGTCCTATGTTACCACTGTCATTCATTCTGGTCCTATTTTACCATTGTCATTCATTCTGGTCCTATTTTACCATTGTCATTCATTCTGATGTCCCGTGTTACCTTTGTCATTCATTCTGGGGTCCCTTGTTACCACTGTCATTCATTGTGGGGTCGCAGTACCATTGTCACTGGCCATTACCTGTGTATGGGGTCGCCATGTTACCATTGCATTCATTCTGGGGTCCCATGTTAGCTGTATCCGGCCCATGTTACATGTCTTCATTCTGGTGCATTTCATTGTCTCATTTGGGTCCCATGTTACCATTGTCATTCATTCTGGGGTCCCATTTTCCATGCTTCAGTCTATTTCCATTGTCATTCATTCTGAGTGTCCCGTGTTACCTTTGTCATTCATTCTGAGGTCCATGTTAACATTGTCATTCATTCTGGTGATCCCACGTACACATTGTATCATTCTGTGGGTCCCATTGTCACCATTGTCATTCATTTATGTGGTCCCATAGTTACCATTGTTCATCTCATCTGGAGGTCCATGTTCCACGTGTCATTCATTCTGGGGTACCATGTTACCACTGTCATTCATTCTGGGGTCCCATGTTACACTTGTCAGTCATTCTGGGGTCCCATGTTACCATTGTCATTCCATTCTGGGTGTCCTATGTTACCATGTCATTCATTCTGGGGTCCATGTTTACCATTGTCATTCATTCTGGGTCCACGTTTACCATTGGTCAGTTCATTCTCGGGTTCCTTACACTGTATATGTCGGGCCAATTACGTCATTCATTCTGGGTCCATTTTACCACTGTGCATTCATTCTGGGGTCCATGTTACCATTGCCATTCATGCTGGTTCATGTTCAGGTATTATTGGGTCCCTGTTACCGTTGTCATTCATTCTGGGGTCCATGTTACCATATGCTCATTCATTCTGGGGTCCATGTTCCATTGTCATTCATTCTGGGTTCCCATGTTACCATTGTAATTTATTCTGGGTTCCCATGTTACCATTGTAATTTATTCTGGGTTCCCATGTTACCATTGTAATTTATTCTGGGTTCCCATGTTACCATTGTAATTTATTCTGGGTTCCCATGTTACCATTGTAATTTATTCTGGGTTCCCATGTTACCATTGTAATTTATTCTGGGTTCCCATGTTACCATTGTAATTTATTCTGGGTTCCCATGTTACCATTGTAATTTATTCTGGGTTCCCATGTTACCATTGTAATTTATTCTGGGTTCCCATGTTACCACTGTCTATTTGTCCATTACACTTCATCTTCTGGGGTTCCATTTACCATTGTCATTCATTCTGGTCCCTATGTTTACCATTGTCATTCATTCTGGGTGCCATTTACCATGTCATTTTCTGTGCATGTCTATTGCCATTATTCTGGGTCCCATGTTACACGTCACATCTGGCCCTGTACGAGGGGCGGAAGGGAAAGGTCGAAGTAAATAAAGACAAGGGGATTTCATGTGAGGTCCCATGTATACCATTGTCATTCATTCTGGAGTCCCATGTAACCATTGTCATTCATTCTGAGGTCCCATGTTACCATTGTCACTCATTCTGGGGTCCCATGTTACCATTGTCATTCATTCTGGGGTCCCATGTAACCATTGTCATTCATTCTGAGGTCCCGTGTTACCTTTGTCATTCATTCTGAGGTCCCATGTTAACATTGTCATTCATTCTGGTGTCCCATGTTACCATTGTTATCCATTCTGTGGTCCCATTTTACCATTGTCATTCATTCTGGGGTCCCATGTTACCATTGTCATCCACTCTGGGGTCACATGTTACCACGCTGTCATTCATTCTGGGGTCCGCGTGTTACCACTGTATTCATTCTGGGGTCCCATGTTACCATTGTCATTCATTCTGGGTTCCTATTTTACCATTGTCATTCATTCTGGGTTCCGATTGTTACCACTGTCATTCATTCTGGGTCCTCATTTACCATCTGTAATTCATTCTGGTCTCTGCATTCATCGATTCCCGATGTTACCATTGTCATTCATTCTGGGGTCCCTTGTTACCACTGTCATTCATTGTGGGGTGCAAGTTACCATTGTCATTCATTCTGGGGTCCCATGTTACCACTGTGTCATTCTGGCATTTCATTGCTATTCGGGTCCCATTTTACCACTGTCATTCATTCTGGGGCCCAGTTAATGCTTATCTGGGTCCCACAGTGTTCATTCATTCTGGGGTGCATGTTTACCCATTGCCATTCATTCTGGGGTCCATGTACATTGTCATTCATTCTGGGTTCCGATGTTACCACTGTCATTCATTGTGGGGTCCCATGTTACCATTGTTATTCATCTGGGGTCCCATGTTAACATGCATTCGATCCCACGTATTCATTCATCTGGGGTCCCATGTTACCATTTTCATTCATTCTGGGGTCCCATGTCCATATTCATCGAGTCTATTTGCATTGCTTATCGGGGTCCTTACCCATGTCATTACTGCCATTGTACATTTCATTCATGTGTCCCATGTTACCATTGTATCTATTCTGGGGTCCCATGTTAAAAGTCTTCATTCGTCCATGCCATTGCATATGGGGTCCCATGTTAACATTGTCTTCCAGTCTGGGGTCCATGTTACCACTTGTCATTCATTCTGGGGCTTTACCATGTCATTCTTCCATGTTACCACTGTCATTATTCTGGGGTCCCTGTGTAACTGTCATTCATTCTGGTCATGTAACCATTGCCATTCATTCTGGGGTCCCATGTTACCATTGTCATTCATTCTGGGGTCCGATGTTACCATTGTCATTCATTATGGGTCCCTATTTACCATTGTGCATTCATTCTGGGTCCATTTACCATTGTCATTCATTCTGGTCCCTAGTTACTATTGTCATTCATTCTGGGGTCCCATGGTACCATCTGTATTCCATTCTGGGGTCCCATGTTACCATTTCATTTCTGGTCATGTGCCATGTCTTGGTGGTCCCATGTTACCATGTCATTTATTCTGGGGTCCATGTTACCATTGTCATTATTCTTGGGTCCCATGTTACCATTGTGATTTATTCTGGGGTTCCATGTTACCATTGTCAATTCATTCTGGGTCCCATTGTTACCATGTATTCAATTCTGGGGTCCCATGTTACATTGTCATTCATTCTGGTCGCCATGTTACCATTGCCATTTATTCTGGGGTCCCATTGTTAAAATTGTCATTCATTCTGGGTTCCATTTTACCATTGTCATTCATCTGGTCCATTTTACCATTGTCATTCATTCTGGGTTCCCATGTACCTTGTCATCACGAGTCCATGTTCCATTGTCATTCATGTGGTCCTATCATTGTCTATCGGTCATCCATTGTCATTCATTCTGAGGTCCCGTGTTACCTTCATTCATTCTGATCCCTACTTTTCATTCCTGGAGGTCCCATGTTACCATTGTCATATCTGTCCATTCCTTGTATTTCGGTTCCATGTTACCATTGTCATTCTGTGTCATTTATGCATATGGGTCCCTGTTACTTGTCACCACTTGGTCACTGTCACTGTCATCATTGAGGTCCCAGTCATGTTACACTGTGCCCATTTTCAGTCATTCATTCTGTGATCCCATGTTACCATTGTCATTCTATTGTGGGGTCCCATGTTACTATTGTCATTCATTCTGGGGTGCCATGTTACCATTGTCATTCATTCTGCGGTCCCATGTTACCATGTGCATTAATTCTGGGGTCCATGTTACACTGTCATTCATTCTGGGGTGCACATGTTACCATTGCCATTCATCTGGTGGTCCCCATTTAACCATTGTCATTCATTTCTAGGGTCCCATGTTACCATGTCATCATCTGGTCCTATTTCATTGCTCATTTGTGTCCTCATTGTTACCATTGTCATTCATTCTGGTCCCATTGTAACCATTGTCATTCATTCTGATGTCCCATGTTACCTATTGTCATTCATTCTGGGGCACCATGTTACCATTGTCATTCATTCTGGGGTCCCATGTGACCATTGTCCATTCATTCTGAGTGTCCCGTGTTACCTTTGTCATTCATTCTGAGGTCCCATGTTAACATTGTCATTCATTCTGGTGACCCATGTTACCATTGTCTATGCATTCTGGGTCCCATTTACCATTGTCATTCATTCTGTGGGTCCCATGTTACCATTGTCTTCATCTCTGGGGTCCATGTTTACCAGGTCATTCATTCTGGGGTCCCTGGTGTTACCATTGTCTTTCATTCTGGGGTCCCATGTTTCCATTGTCTTTCATTCTGGGGTCCCATGTTTCCATTGTCTTTCATTCTGGGGTCCCATGTTTCCATTGTCATTCATTCTGGGTCTCCATGTAACCACTGTCATTCATTCTGGGTCCTATGTTTACCATTGTAATTTCATTCTGGGTCCCATGTTACCATTGTCATTCATTCTGGGGTCCCATGTTACCATGTCATTCATTGTGGGTGCCTATTTACCATTGTCATTCATTCTGGGTCCATGTTTCCACTGTGTTGGTCATGCCATTGTCCATTCATTCTGGGGTCCTATGATACCACTGTCATTCATTCTGTGTGCCCCTGTTACACTTGTATTCATTCTGGGGTCGGTACCATTGTCATTATTCCATGTTATGCCATTCTGGGCATGTTACATTGTGCATGGGTCCCATGTTAACATTGTCATTCATTCTGGTCCTGACCTGTATTATTGGGGCCAATTCATTGTCATTCATTCTGGTCCTATTTTACCATTGTCATTCATTCTGGTCCTATTTTACCATTGTCATTCATTCTGTGGTCCCGTGTTAACCTATTGTCATTCATTCTGGATCCATCGTCATATGTCATTCATTCTGGGGTCCCATGTTACCATTGTCATTCATTCTGGGTCCCATTTTACCATTGTTCATTCATTCTGATGTCCTTGTTAGCCATTGTCATTCATTCTGAGGTCCTGTTACATGTCATTCATTCTGGTGTTCCCATGTTACCATTGTATTATTCTGGGTCCCATGTTACCATGTTATCATTCTCGTTGTCCCATTTTACCATTGCATTCTATTCTGGGGTCCCGTGATTTACCATTGTCATTCATCTGGGGTCCCATGTTAACATTTTCATCATTCTGGGGTCCCATGTTACATTGTCATTCATTCTGGGTCCCATGTTACCATGTCATTCAATTCTGGTGACCACATGTTAACGCACTGTCATTCTGTTGTCCCATTTACCATTGTCATTCATTCTGGGTTCCCGATGTTACCATTTTTCTCTGTCCCATTTCCATTCTTCGGGGTCCCATTCATGTTTTACTCCCATTCCTTGTCTCATTCTGGGTCCATGTTCTTGTTTTCTCGGTCCCTTATCGGTCTTACTGGTCCCATGTGTCATTCATTCTGGTTCCGTGTACATTTCTACGCCTATTATTGTCATTCATTCTGGTCCTATTTACATTGTATTATCGTCCTATTTGTCATTCATTCTGGCCATGTCCCGTGTTCTTCATTCTGGGGTCCCACGTTACATTGTCTGGTCGGATCCCATGTTACCATTGTTCATTCATTCTGGGGTCCCATGTTCCATTGTCATTCATTCTGGGTTCCCATGTTACCACTGTCATTAATTCTGGGGTCCCATGTTAACACTGTCATTCATTCTGGGTAGCCATGTTACCATTGCCATTTATTCTGTGGTCCCATGTTACTTCATTCATTTGGTCTACCACTTCATTCTGTGGGTCCCATGTTACCATTGTCATTCATTCTGGGGTCCCATTTTACCATTGTCATTCATTCTGGTCCTATTTTACCATTGTCATTCATTCTGGTCCTATTTTACCATTGTCATTCATTCTGGTCCTATTTTACCATTGTCATTCATTCTGGTCCATTGTTACCATTTGTCATTCATTCTGGTCCATTTAACATTGTCATTCATTCTGGTGCCCATTACTTTTACCATTCTGTGCATTTACATTCATATGTCGGTCCCATGTTTGTCATACCTGGTATGTACCAGTCTTCATTCTGGGGTCCAGTGTTACCACTGTCATTCATTCTGGGGGCCCATGTTACACATTGTCATTCACTTCTGTGTCCCATGTTACCACTTCTTCATGTCGAGTTCATGTCATTATCTGGGGTGCCATGTTACCATTGTCATTCATCTTGGGTCCCATGTTACCATTGTCATTTATTCTGGGGTCCGATGTTACCACTGTCATTCATTTGTGGGCCATGTTACCATTGTAATTCATTCTGGGGTTCCCATGTTACCACTGTCATGTCATTCTGGGGTGCCATGTTACCATTGCCATTCATTCTGGGGTCCCATGTTACCACTGTCTTCATTCTGGGGTGCCCATGTTACACACTGTCATGCATTCTGGGGTCCCTATGTTACCATTGTCATTCATTCTGGGGTCCCATCGTTACATTTTCATTGCATTCTGGGGTCCCATCTTACCATTGTCATTCATTCTGTGTCCCATTGTTACCATTTGTCATTCATTCTGATGTCCCATGTTACCTTGTTCATTCATTCTGGGGTCCCTTGTTTACCATTTCTTAGTTCATTACACTTCATTCACGGGGTTCCAATGTTACCACTGTCATTCATTCTGGGGTCCCATTGTTACCATTGTCATTCATTCTGGGGTCCCCATGGTAACATGTAATTCATTCTGGGGCCCATGTTACCATTGTCATTCATTTGGGGTGCCATGTGTTCCATGTGCATTTCATTCTGGGTGGGTCCATGTTCCATGTCATTCATTCTGGGTTCCGATTACACTGTCATCATGGGGTCCCATGTTACCACTGTCATTCATTCTGGGGTGCCATTGTTACCATTGCCATTCATTCTAGGGTCGCCATGTAACCATTGTCTTCATTCTGGAGTCCGGTTTCACTGTCATATGTGGTCCCGACCATTGTCATTCATTCTGTGGTCCCATGTTACCATTGTCACTTCATTCTGGGATCCCATCGTTCATATTGTCATTCATTCTGGGGTCCCATTTTACCATTGTCATTCATTCTGGTCCGTATTTACCTTGTCATTCATTCTGGGTCCCATTTACATTGTCATTCATTCTGGTGTCCCATGTTACCATTGTGATCATTCTGGGGTCCATTTTACATCTGTCATTCATTCTGGGGTTCCTATTTTACCATTGTCATTCTTTCTGGGGTCCCATCTTACCTATTGTCTTCCATTCTGGGGTCCTATGTTACCACATGAGGCGTCCATTTACATTGATCCATTTGGGGTCCCATGTTACCATTGTCATTCATTCTGCGGGTCCCATGTTCCATTGTCATTCATTCTGGGTTCCATGTTAACCACTGTCATTCATTCTGGGGTGCCATGTTACCATTGTCATTCATTCTGGGTTCCCATGTTACCATGTCATTCATTCTGGGGTCCAATGTTACCACTGTCATTCATTCTCGTGGTCCACATGTTACCATTGTCATTACATTCTGGGTTCCCATGTTACCATTGTTATCATTCTGTGTCCTATTTTACCATTGTCATTTTCTGGTGATGTTCTATGCATTCATCGGGGTCCATGTTACCATGTACATTAATTCTGGGGTCCCATGTTAAGATTGTCATTCATTCTGGTTGTACCCATGATTCATTCGGTCCCACTTATGTCATTAATTCTGTGGTCCCATGTTACACTGTCATTCTATTGTGGGGTCCATGTTACCATTGTCCATTCATTCTGGGTCCCATGTAACCATTGTCATCTCATTCTGGGGTCCCATGTTACCATTTTCATTATTCTGGTTCCATGTTACACTGTCATTAATTCTGGGGTCCTATGTTACACTTGTCATTCATTCTGGGTCCCATGTTACCATTGTATTCATTCTGGGGTCCCATGTTACCATTGTCATTCATTTGTGAGTCCCATGTTACCATTGTCATTCATTCTCTGATCCCGTGTTACCATTGTATCATTCGGGTGGTGCCTATGTTTACCATTGTCATTCTTCTGGGGTCCCATGTTACCATTGTCATTCATTCTGGGTACCCATGTTACATGTCATTCATTCTGGTAGTCCCATGTAACCATTGTCATTCATTCTGTGAGTCCCATGTTACCATTTTCATTCATTCTGCGGTCCCATGTTTACCACTGTCATTCTTGTGAGGGTCCCATGTTACATCCATTATGTGGCCAACATGTCATTCATTCTGGGGTCCCATGTTTACCATTGTCTTTATTCTGGGGTCCCATGTCCTCAATCTGAGCCGACTTGTCATTCATTCTGTTCCCATGTTACCATTGTCATTAATTCTGGGGTCCCATGTTAAAATTGTCATTCATTCTGTTCCCATGTTACCATTGTCATCTTGGCCATTTACCTTGTCATCATTGGGGTCCCATGTTACCACTGTCATCCACTTCTGGTGGTCCATGTTACCGTCATTCTTCTTGGTATGTCATTCATTCGATCCCATGTACCATTGTCATTCAGTCTGGGGTCCCATGTTACACTGTCATTCATTCTGGGGTCCCATGTTCCATTGTCATTCATTCTGGGTCCCATGTTACCATTGTCTCTCATTCTGGGGTCCCATGTTTCCATTGTCATTCATTCTGGGGTCCCATTTTCCATTGTCATTCATTCTGGGTCCGATTACTGTATTATGGTCGATTCATTGTCATTCATTCTGGTCCTATTTTACCATTGTCATTCATTCTGGTCCTATTTTACCATTGTCATTCATTCTTGTCCCATGTTACCTATTGTATTCATTCTGGGGTCCGATGTTATCACTGTCATTCATTCTGGGGTCCATGTTACCAGTTCATTCTATTCTGGGGTCCCATGTTAACATTGTCATTCATTCTGGTTCCCATGTTACCATTGTCATTGAATTCTGGGGTCCCATGTTACAATTGTCATTCATTCTGGTCCAGTACTTGTCACGTGATCTGTTACCATGGCCTTCATTTTGCCATTTCTGTTGGGCATTCTGGTCCATGTTACCACTGTCATTCATTCTGGGGTCCCATGTTACCATTCTGTCATTCATTCTGGGGTCCATGTTCCATTGTCATTCATTCTGGGGTCTCCATGTTTACCATTGTACATTCATTCTGGGTTCCCATGTTACCATTTGTCCATTTTCGGGTCCCATGTTACATTTCATTCATTCTGGGTTCCCACTGTTACCATTGTCATTCATTCTGGGGTCCCAGGTTACCATTGTCATTCATTCTGGGTCCCATAGTTACCATTGTCATTCATTCTGGGGTCCCATGTTACCACTGTCATTCATTCTGGGGTGCCATGTTACCATTGCCATTCATTCTAGGGTCCCATGTTACCATTGTCATTCATTCTGGGTCCATTTTACCATTGTCATTCATTCTGGGGTCCATATTTACCATTGTCATTCATTCTGGGTCCATTTTACCATTGTCATTCATTCTGGTCCTATTTTACCATTGTCATTCATTCTGGGTCCTATTTTACCATTGTCATTCATTCTGGGTCCATTTTACCATTGTCATTCATTCTGATGTCCCGTGTTACCTTTGTCATTCATTCTGGGTCCATGTTACATTGTCATCGTTCTGGGGTCCCATGTTACATTGTCATTCATTCTGTCCATGTACATGTCATTCATTCTGGGGTCCCATGTTACCATTGGCATTCATTCTGGGGTCCCATTTTACCATTGTATTCATTCTGTGGTCCCATGTTACCATTGTCATTAATTCTGGGGTCCCATGTTAACATTGTTATCCATTCTGGGGTCCATGTTACCATGTGCATTCATTCTGGTCCATTTACCATTGTCATTTATCTGGGTCCCATGTACCATGTCATTCATTCTGGTCCTATTTTACCATTGTCATTCATTCTGGTCCTATTTTACCATTGTCATTCATTCTGGTCCTATTTTACCATTGTCATTCATTCTGGTCCCTTTACTTTGTCATTCATTCTGAGGTCCATGTAACATTGCATTCGTTCTGGTCCCATGTTACCATTTCATTCATTCTGGTCCATGTTACCATTGTCATTCATTCTGTCCTATTTACCATTGTCATTCATTTGGTCCATTCCATTGTCTTCATTCTGGTCCATTACCATTGTCATTCATTCTGATTCCCGTACCTTTGTCATTCATTCTGGGGTCCTGTTACCATTGTCATTCATTCTTGGGGTCCCATGTTACCATGTCATTAATTCTGGAGGTCCCATGTTACACTGTCATTCATTCTGGGGTCCCATGTTACCATTGTCATTTATTCTGGGGTCCCATGTTACCATTGTCATCATTCTGGTCCATGTTACCATGTCATTCATTTGGGTCCCATGTTACCATTGTCATTATTCTGTGTCCCATGTTACCATTTCATTCATTCTGAGGTCCCATGTTACCATTGTCATTCATTCTGGGGTCCCATGTACATTGTCATTCATTCTGGTCCATGTTACCATTGTCATTCATTCTGGTCCATTTTACCATTGTCATTCATTCTGGCCCTGTTACCTTTGTCATTCATTCTGGGTCCCATGTAACCATTGTCATTCATTCTGGTGTCCCATGTTACCATTGTCATTCATTCTGGTCCATTTTACCATTGTCATTCATTCTGGTCCCATATTACCATTGTCATTCATTCTGGTGTCCCATGTTACCATTGTCATCATCTGGGGTCCATGTTACCACGGTCATTCATTCTGGGGTCCGGTGTTACCACTGTCATTCATTCTGGGGATCCTCATTGTATTCGGTCGTGTACCATTGTCATTCATTCTGGGTCCATGTTACCACTGTCATTCATTCTGGGGTTACCCTGCATTATTGGTCCTACCACTGTCATCATTTGAGCGTCCCATGTAACCATTGTCAGCATTCTGGGTCCCATGTTACATGTCATTTCATTCTGGGGTCCCATTTTCCATTGTCTTTCATTCTGGGGTCCTGTTATCCATTGCTTTTTCTGGGGTCCCATGTTCCATTGTCTTCATTCTGGGGTCCCATGTTACACGTGTCATTCATTCTGCGGGTCCATTTACCATTGCCATTCATTCTGTGGTCCCATGTTACATTGCTTCATTCTGGCCCTTCCATTCATTCATTCTGTGAGTCCCATGTAACCTCACCATTCTGGTCAGTTCCATTGTCTTCTTTGGGGTCCCATGTTACCACTGTCATTCATTCTGGGGTCCCATTTACCATTGTCATTTATTCTGAGGTCCCATGTTACCACTTCTTGTGAGTCCATGTAACTTGTCGTGGGGTCCCATGTTAAAATCATTACGTCCATTCAAATTTCTTTCTGGTGCATGTTACCTCATCGATTTGATCCCATTTACCACGTCATTCATTCTGGGTCCAGTTCCATTGTCATCTTTGGCTGCCAGTACCATTGTCCATTTCGTATATACTTCTGGGGTGGTGTACCATTGCATATGGTTATCCATTATCCTTCTGTTCCCATTTTACCATTGCATTTATGTGGGTCCCATGTTACCACTGTCATTTCATTCTGGGGTCCCATGTTCCATTGTCATTCATTCTGGGTTCCATGTTACACTGTCATTCATTCTGGGGTCCATGTTACCACTGTCATTCATTCTGAGGTCCCATGTGTTACCATTGTCATTCATGTCTGGTACCCTGTTACATTTTCATTCATTATCTGGGGTCCCATGTTACCACTTTCATTCATTCTGGGGTCCCATATCAGTTTACTGCATTGTCCACTTATCATTCTGGGGTGCCCATGTTACCACTTCATTAATTCTGGGGTCCCATGTTAACATTGTCATTCATTCTGTTCCCATGTCAACATTGTCATTCATTCTGGTCTTGTACCGTCCACTGGGCCCATTTACCTGTCACCATTGTGAGTCATGTAACATTTCCGTTCGGGGTCCCATTTAATTGTTATCTGTCCATGTGTCATTCATTCTGGTTCCTATTTACACTTGTCATTCATTCTGGTCCTGTTCCCTTCACCATTGTGGGTCCATGTCCATTGCCGTTCGGGGTCCCATGTTACCATGTCATTCATTCTGTGTCCCATGTCACATTGTCATTCATTCTGTGGTCCATGTTACCTTCATTCATTCTGGGTTCCCATGTTACATGTCATCATTGTGGGGGTCCCATGTAACCATTGTCACCATTCTGGGGTCCCATGTTACCATTGTCATTCATTCTGTTCCCATGTCACATTCTTCATTGGTCATTCATGTCTTCTTGGGTCCCATGTTACCATTGTTATCATTCTGTGGTCCCATTTACCATTTTCATTCATTCTAGAGGTCCCATTTCCATTGTCATTCATTCTGAGATGCTATCTGGTCCCATTACCATTGATCATTCATTTATGTGGTCCCATGTTACCATTGTCATTCATCCTAGGGGTCCCATTTGCCATTGTCATTCATTCTAGGGTCCCATTTACCATTGTCATTCATTCAGGGTCCCATATTACACATTGTCATTCTTCTGGGGTCCCATTTACCATTGTCATTCATTCTAGGGGTCCATATTTACCATTGTCATTCATTCTGGGTCCATATTTACCATTGTCATTCATTCTAGGTCCCATATTTACCATTGTCATTCATTCTGGTCCCATATTTACCATTGTCATTCATTCTAGGGTCCATATTTACCATTGTCATTCATTCTAGGTCCCTTTACCTTGTCATTCATTCTGGGTACCATGTTAACATTGTGCATTCATTCTGGGGTCCCATGTTACCATTTGCGCATCATTCTGGGGTCCATCATGTATCATTGTGGCCTCATTTACGTCATTCATTCGGGGTGTCTGGTACATTGCATTCATCTCTGTCAACTGTTACATTTTCATTTTTGGGTCCATTACCACTGTGATCATGCTCAGTTTGGCCGGTCCCATATTACTATGTCATTCATTCTGGGGTCCATTACCATTGTATTCATTCTTCGGGGTCCCATTCCATTTTCATCATCTGCTATTCAGTCATTCATTCTGGGACCCATGTTACCACTGTCATCTCATGTGAGGGTCCCATGTACCATTGTCAGTTCATTCTGGGGTCCCATGTTACATTGTCATTCATTCTGGTACCCTGTATACATTGTCATTCATTCTGGTGTCTGTGTTACAACTTGTCATTCATTCTCTGTCCACGTGATTCTCGGTCATGTTACCACTGTCATTCATTCTGCTGGTCCCATGTTACCACTTGTAATTCATTCTGGGGTCCAGTTTACCATTGTCATTCTTCTAGACGGGCCATGTTACCATTGTCTTATTCTTGGGGCCATGTACCACTGTCATTCATTTGGGTCCCATTTACCATTGTCAGTCATTCTGGTGATAAAGTATCCATGTTACCATCACTATTGTCATTCTTCTGGGGTCCCATGTTACCATCTGTTATTCATTCTGGGGGTCCCATGTAACATTTTCATCTTCATTCTGGGGTCCCATGTTTCCATTGTCATTCATTCTGGGTCATGTTCCATTGTTCATTTGTTGTCCCATACATTGTCATTCATTCTGGTCCTATTGTTACCATTGTCATTCATTCTGGTCCATTGTACCATTGTCATTCATTCTGAGTCCCGTGTTACCTCTTGTCATTCATTCTGAGGTACCCATGTTACATTGTCATTAATTCTGGTGTCCCATGTAACATTGTCATTCATTTCTGGTTCCCATGTTACCATTGTCATTAATTCTGGGGTCCCATGTTAAAATTGTCATTCATTCTGTTCCCATGTTACCATTGTCATCATCTGGGTCACAGTACACTTATATCCTGATTACCTTGTTCACTCTCATGTACCTTACACTGATCCCATTCGTCCTATTGTCATTCATTCTGGGGTACCATGTTACCATTGTCATTCATCTCTGTGGTCCCATGTTACCATTCTCATGTGAGTCCCATTAACCATTGCCGCACGGGGTCCCATGTTACACACTGTCATTCATTCTTGGGTCCATGTACACGTCATTCATTGTGGTAATACCATTGTCATTCACATTCTGGGTCCCATGTTAACATTGTCGATTCATTCGTGGTCGCCATGTACCATTGTCATTCATTCTGGGGTCCCATGTTACCACTGTCATTCATTCTGGGTCCCATGTTACCATTGTAATTCATTCGGGGTTCCCATGTTACCACTGTATTTAATTCTGGGTTCCCATGTTAAACATTGTAATTTATTCTGTTCCCATGTTACATTGTCATTCATTCTGGGACCCATGTTACCACTGTCATTCATTGTGGGGTCCCATGTTACCATCCATCTCGGGTCCGGACTTTCATTCTTTGGGGTCCCATGTTACCATTTTCATTCATTCTGGTCTCATGTTACAATTGTCATTCATTCTGGGGTACCATGTTACCATTGTAATTCACTCTGTGGGTCCCATGTTACCACTTGTATCCATTCTGGGGTCCCATTTACCATCTGTCACATTCTGGGGTCCCATGTTAACATTGTTCATTCATTCTGGTCGCTATGTCAACCATTGTCATTCATTCTGGGTCATGTACACACTGTCATTCATTCTGGGGTCCCATGTTACCACTGTCATCATTCTGGGTCCCATGTAACCATTGTATTCATTCTGGGGTCCCATGTTAATCATTGTCATTCATTCTGGGTTCCGATGTTACCATCTGTCATTCATTCTGGTCCATGTTACCACTGTCATTCATTCTCGGGGTCCCATGTTACCATTGTCATTCATTCTGACCCCGTCCTATTGTTTACTGGTCATTTCTTGTTATTCATTCTGGGGTCCCATGTTACCATTGTTCATTCATTCTGGTCCTATTGTTAGCCATTGTCATTCATTCTGGTCCTATTTACCATTGTCATACATTCTGGGGTCCCGATGTTAACACTGTCATTCATTCTGAGGGTCCATGTTAACCATTGTCATTCATTCTGGGGCTCCATGTTACCATTGTCATTCATTTGGGGTCCCATGTACCATTGTCATTCACTCTGTGGTCCCATGTTACTTCATCTGGTCCATTTACATTCTTCATTGGGGTCCCATTTTACCATTGTCATTCATTCTGGATGCACTGTCTCTTCTGGTCCCATGTTAACGATTGTGCATTCTTTCTGGGTTCCTCCATGTTACCATCGTCATTCATTCTGGGGTCCTATGATACCATGTCATTCATTCTGGTCCTCATTTTACCATTGTCATTCATTCTGGTCCTATTACCATTGTCATTCATTCTGATCCATGTTTACCATTGTCATCTCATTGCTGAGGTCCTATGTATACCATTGTCAGTCATTCTGGTCCCATTTATACCATTGTCATTCATTCTGTCCCTATTCTACCATTGTCATTCATTCTGGGGTACCTATGTTACCATTGTCATTCATTCTGGATCCCATGTTACCATTGTCATTCAATTCGTGGTGCCTATGTTTACCATTGTCATTCATTCTGGTCCCTATGTTACCACTTGTCATTCATTCTGGTCCCTATGTTTACCACTTGTCATTCATTCTGGGGTCCCATGTTACCATCTGTCATCCATTCTGGGGTCCCATTTTACCACTGTCATTCATTCTTGGTCGCATGTTACCACTGTCATTCACTCTGGGGTCCCATGTTACCATTGTCATTCATTCTGTCCCATGTTACCATTGTCATACATTCTGGGGTCCCATGTTAAAATTGTCATTCATTCTGTTCCCATGTCATACCATTGTCATTATTCTGGGTCATGTACAATTGTCATTCATTCTGGTTCCCATGTTACCATGTATCATGTGCCCATACTGCAGCTTCTGGGGTCCCATGTTACACTGTCATTCATTCTGGGGTCCCATGTAACCATTGTCATTCATTCTTGGATGTCCCATGTTACCCTGTCATTCATTCTTGGGTCCCATGTTACATTCATTTCGTCATTTACCATTTCTTGCGTTTCCATGTCCCATCTTAGTTCGTCATTCACTCATTCTGTCTCATTCACCATTGTCATCACTGATCCATGTCCTGCATTGATGTCCCAGTTCCATTGGGCTTTCATCTGGGGCAACAAGTCCCATGGTTACCATTGGCATTCATCTCTGGAAGCCGTCGCATGTTAACCATGTCTTGTCATTCTAGTTCCCTGGACCTGCTGTCTGACGGCCTGTTACCATTTCATTCATTCTGCGGTCCCTATAGTCTTGAACTCTGATCCTCTGTCACATATTCATTCATTTGGTCCCCATATTTTACCATTGTCATTTCATTCTGGCTAGGTCCCATTATTACCTTGTATCATTCATATCTGGGTCCCGTATTTGTACCATTGTCATTCATTCTGGTCCCTATTACCATTGTCATTCATTCTGAGTCCCGTATTTTACCATTGTCATTCATTATGGGAGTCCCATGTTAATCTTTCATTCATTCTGAGGTCCCATATTACCATTGTTATTCATTCTGAGGTCCCATGTTAACATTGTCATTCAATCTGGGGTCCGATGTTACCACTGTCATTCATTCTTGGTCCCATGTTACCACTGTCATTCATTCCTTTCGGGGGTCCCTAATGGTGAATACCATTTTCCATCAATTTTTTTTTCTGTGGTCCCATGTTACCACTGTCATTCATTCTGTGGTCCCATGTTACCATTGTCATTCATTCTGGGGTCCCATGTTACCACTGTCATTCATTCTGGGGTCCTATGTTACCATTGTCATTCATTCTGGGGTCCCATGTTACCATTGTTATCCATTCTGGGGTCCCATGTTACCATTGTCATTCATTCTGGGGTTCCATGTTACCATTGTCATTCATTCTGATGTCCCGTGTTACCTTTGTCATTCATTCTGAGGTACCATGTTAACATTGTCATTCATTCTGGTGTCCGGTGTTACCACTGTCATTCATTCTGGGGTCCCATGTTACCATTGTCATTCATTCTGGGGTCCCATGTTACCACTGTCATTCATTCTGGGGTCCCATGTTACCACTGTCATTCATTCTGGGGTGCCATGTTACCATTGCCATTCATTCTGGGGTCCGGTGTTACCATTGTCATTCATTCTGGGGTCCCATGTTACCATTGTCATTCATTCTGGGGTCCCATGTTACCACTGTCATTCATTCTGGGGTCCTATGTTACCATTGTCATTCATTCTGGGGTCCCATGTTACCATTGTCATTCATTCTGGGGTCCCATGTTACCATTGTCATTCATTCTGTGGTCCCATGTTACCATTGTCATTCATTCTGGGGTCCCATGTTACCACTGTCATTCATTCTGGGGTGCCATGTTACCATTGCCATTCATTCTGGGGTCCCATGTTACCATTGTCATTCATTCTGTTCCCATGTCAACATTGTCATTCATTCTGGGGTCCCATGTTACCATTGTTATTCATTCTGTGGTCCCATGTTACCATTTTCATTCATTCTGAGGTCCCATGTTACCATTGTCATTCATTCTGGGGTCCCATGTTACCACTTTCATTCATTCTGGGGTCCCATTTTACCATTGTCATTCATNCAGAATGAATGACAATGGTAACATAGGACCCCAGAATAAATGACATTGGTAACATGGGACCCCAGAATGAATGACAATGGTAACACCGGACCCCAGAATGAATGACCGTGGTAACATGCGACCCCAGAGTGGATGACAATGCTAACATGGGACCCCACAATGAATGACAGTGGTAACATGGGACCCCAGAATGAATGACAATGGTAACATGGGACCCCAGAATGAATGACAATGGTAACATGGGACCCCAGAATGAATGACAATGGTAACATGGGACCCCAGAATGAATGACAATTGTAACAGGGTACCAGAATGAATGACAATGGTAAATGGGACCAGAGCATGACAATGGTAACATGGGTCACCAGAACAAATGATAATAGTAACATGGGACCCCAGAATGGTGAAATAATTTTCCTGTCACTTTACAGTGAGTCATCTCCTCTCTCCAGAGAAATGCTGGGTAACTGAAATTTCTTTGGAATCAGTATCTTCCAAAAAGTTATTGATTTTTTCATTATTGATAAGCAGATTTCATCTGGCCTGTGTTGTAAGGAATTGTGGAAGAGTCTGAGGTTCATAGTATGCTGTCTAGAGAAGCCATTGATGTAGTGACTCTGATGTCCACTTGAAGGTAGAGCTTGGCCTTTAAAATAAGGGAACCACCACCATCAACAACAAGAACAGTAACTATTGCATCAAAAAACTGACTGAAATGGTGAATCTGGTGGGGTCGGGGGTAGGGATGGGGACACGGGTCTAGATTTGGTTTGTAACATAATCTTTTAGATATTTATAATATATATAACAATAAATAAAAAATAAAATAAAATAAAGGAACCAATGAAAAGCCACCATAGGCAGAAATACTGAAATACTTGACCTGAGTCTATTCAACCTCCTGGAACTGTGTGGTCAGCTGTGCAGTCAAAGTTGTTTGGTGAAATTTAAATTATTAAGTAAATTTTTAAAAATTCATCTTCTATTGTTATGCTAGTCACATTTCAAGTGCTCAATAGCCATTTGTTGCTGGTTGCTCATGGAGTCTAGAAAAACATGCATACATTCTTATTTCTTTGATGTAAAGATTATCAAATGTAAACAACTGTAAAATCTGGGTAGAGAAGTTACAGGAATTTACTGAACTTTTATTCAGCTTCTCCATATTATTGAAAATTTTTTATTTTCAATTTTTTCTGACAAAGCATCCCAAAGGAATTTACAAGTGTGATGAGTGTCAAAACTCCCATTTTTATTTAAAGGGCCCTGTGCTCGCTATGCCTGGTAATGGAACATTCCCATTCCTGCAGTACTGTCTTATTTACACATGTGTCAAAGAGGTTGAGAAGAATAGTTGCATCATGTCCTGGGATCCATCAGCCCTTACCTCTCCATGATCCATTGTTTATGGAAAGAAGGAAAGCTTGCACATCTTAATGATGTGAAATTTTCAGGATTCTTCTCCCAGTTCCTGAGCCAATCAATTTTATTATAATCCCACTTGAATTAATGCTCTTTTCCTCCTCCCCCTATTCTTCCTTTTTACTTTCCAGGCAAGATGGAGGACTCTACATACAATATTTGTGCTCCCATCAAATATGAGGTACCTGGCTTTTCCTGCATCTTTCATAACAGCAAGCTATAACAAGCTTTCCTTTTCAATGCCAAAAGCTATGATCAAAATGTGAAAATGAAATATATTAATTAAAAATAGAATCATTTTCTTATGTTAGGGGAAGAAGATGGGAATTTAGAACAGTCCTGGAGCTCCAAAAACGATGGGATTTGATGGTGAAGGAAAGACTGGAAAGAGCTGACCATTCGACCTAGAGAGGGAGCATAAGGACATCGTCACAAACAGCTAGTGACTCAGAAGACCCCCAACTCTTGAGGGTCAGGAAATTTGGCATCAATGCTTCATGGTGATTGGGAACTGTGGGCAGAATCCTGCACTTGTGTGACATCTTACAGTCTGGGAAAGACAGGTAGGAAGAAAACTAGAAAGCACTAAATACACTTATTGCAACTGGATGATGGACATAGGATGCCCAGAGGTTGACACAGAACCCCTCCACTTAAAGTGTCAGAAGTATTTTGATCGATCATGTGACCACATGTGTCTTCTGCCAAAGCAGGATGGCAGAACAAATACGAAGACAGAAAGCACCTTTAACCTCTATCCGTCATCAGGCAAGTGATACCTAAGGACTGTGGGGAAGGCTGCGGACTTCAACCTTGGCTTTTAAGCAGGCTTGTAGGACAGTTTCAAGCATAGAGCTCCACATATTCCACACATCTGGGCTCACTGACTGGGAAAATATGATAACCAGAATGCAGCCAACAAGATACCATCTGTGCAGGCATCAGCCCATAGGTTCAGTGGTCATTAACCCATGATGGCCAGTGCACTAGGGCAGGGCCTCTGGCAAAAGCAGACATGTTCTCCTCCATGGGGACTATTATCCGCTAACACAGGAGGTAATAAAACAAATACAGAGATAAATATAAGGTCCAAAGTAAGGCTGGGGGCTATGCAGGATGGAGTATCTGGCTTAACCATAAAGCAACATGGGGAGGAGCACAGAGGCCTTGGGATGGGAACCGGCAGACAGCTTAGGGATGTGTTTCCAAAACATTTCTAAACACACACCATGGGCGATAACATAAATCGTGCACACCCACACATACACGTAAATATCATGCTATATCCAGATTTTACGTAAGGTCTCAAGTCTCTATGTAGACGCAAGGGCTCATGGTGAGTACAGGTCAGTGAAACGCCCTCCTTCAAGTTGGTCTTGCAGATATAGTTTTATAATTTAATTAGGTCAGCTTTGTTGCTTAACTGTGCTGCAACTAGGTGAAGCTTCTATTTATACAGCTTGAGAATATAATTACCAGTATTGTCTTGGATCTGTAATTTCCTTACAGGAATCTGTTAAAGTCACTTGTTCATTTTTGTAATGACTGTTTCATTAAAATTAAATACTACTATACACCAGTCTACATAATGTAGCTATGCAAATGGTATGCTGAAAGGAGATGAGTGAGAACACCAAGCCAACCGACCTGGTGAGGAGTCCCCTGTCCCTCAAGGCGCCCACGTGACCACTTTAGGAATGAATAGGCACGGCCTGCCTGCTGAATATTATCAGAAAATGATTATGTATTTCACCATGAGGCAGGTAAATTAGATAACATTTCTAGAATTTTCTGTCTCTGCTCCAATAAGCTCCTATAAGCAGTCCCCGGAAGGAAGGCATTTGAGAACCATGGTGAGGGGGCATGGAAGTCCATAAGACCAGACAGTAATGGACTGAGAAGTGGGTATGCCCTGAAAGTTGGACAGGATGCAGCACGTACCCCGACACTGAAGCCTGAGGTAGAAGGGATGCAGCACGCACCCCGACACTGAAGCCTGAGGTAGACCCCGACACTGAAGCCTGAGGTAGAAGGGATGCAGCATGCACCCCAACAATGAAGCCTAAGGTAGAAGGGATGCAGCACGCACCCTGACTCTGAAGCCTGAGGTAGAAGGGATACAGCACGCACCCCAACTCTGAAGCCTGAGGTAGAAGGGATGCAGCACGCACCCCGACTCTAAAGCCTGAGGTAGAAGGGATGCAGCATGCACCCCGACTCTGAAGCCTGAGGTAGAAGGGATGCAGCACACACTCCGACTCTGAAGCCTAAGGTAGAAGGGATGCAGCACGCACCCCGACACCGAAGCCTGAGGTAGAAGGGATGCAGCACGCACCCCGACTCTGAAGCCTGAGGTAGAAGGGATGCAGCACGCACCCCGACTCTAAAGCCTGAGGTAGAAGGGATGCAGCACGCACCCCGACTCTGAAGCCTGTGCTTTTAGTCATCCTGGTGCTCCAGGCCTCTGAAGGGCTCCCAGGGCAAGGGGTGACGTCAGGACCTCAGCTCCATATTGGCTTCACCACAGACTTAAGAGCAGGGATGTGCAGAAATTGGAACGAAAACTGTGATACCCATAGCAGAGAGGGGACGGTGGCCTATCCAGGGTCATGACAGAGAAGAATAAGGGGGAGACTAGGTGACTTGAGATGAACAGGAAATGAGGTGACAGAGGTGCTTCCAACTTAGGAAAATGGATGGGCAAACCATCGCTCATTCACTACACAGGCGCACCCCGGACAGTCTGCAGCAAGAAGCATAAAAATCGCAAGAGATTGGGATTTGCTGAGTTTGGGGTGCTTTGGAATGCATCCAAGAGAAATCCAGGTATGACACCCTACTGTGCAGGAAGTGAATGAGCCAGACTTGACAGAAACTTATGAGAATAACTGAAGCCTCCTCCGTAGTGGATGAGAACACAGGATCTGCAAATGACAGGAAACTATCCAGAGACCAAAAGATGTGACAGAGAGAAACATGCCATTTAAGAACTAACCACAGAACTAGAAGTGGCATGCTATAAGGAAAGATATTGCATGGTACACAGAAGAAATTGATGAACTTGGGGGAAATGTGAAAAAATGTTCACCAAGAAAAGTACAATCCATTTGGCCACATGAAGGCATGTCCTTCCCAAGATACAGACAGCAAGATGTTTGTACTGAATTAACAATTCAGGTCTGTCAATGATTTGCACTGGGCAGTGGGAAACGAAGTGAAAAGTGAGCTCAAACAACATCTGCAAGAGGGACTCTGCGGGAGCACAGAAACACAGGAGCAGGAATGTCGATGGCACACACGGCTGGCATGTGACTGTGCCCATGTCTCTTGAATAAGGAGAGAAATTTCCACCATATGCAAAAATCCATTGAGCTGTAGTCAATCAGGGCCATGCAGAAGGAAGGGAAGTTGGGGATAACAGGCTTCCCCTATGTAATTCTTCAAAGCTACCAAAGAGGCTGGGACCCAAGACAGAAGGGGTAGGAAGGGTGTGGCCTCCGTGGGGAGCGGTGCACAGATGGAGTGGCTGTCTGAGGAGAGGAAGCTGAGGTAGAGGAGCTGTCTTCTTGCCACTGTTTCACTTTGCTTCCTTAGGGCAGGGGATGATCTGGTCTCCCGTGACTGTGAGAAGGGACGCTGGAAGGAATAAGCTCAAGGAGACCATGATTTGGAAGATTTCCAATTGCTACAGTTCCAGGAGGGAAAAGGGAAATGAAGAACAGATTACGGTGCTGTTAAGGACTCTTCAGTCAATGTTCAGAACCATGCTGAGTGTATAAAGACTATGGATTTCAGCTCCTACAGAGAGAAAGAGGGGGAGGGGGAGAGAAAGAGAAAGATAAAGAGAAAGAGAGAGAGAGAGAGAGAGAGAGAGAGAGAGAGAGAGAGAGAGAGAAACACAGAAACAGGGGACAGATGGACAGAGACAGAGATGTAGAGGGCTTTCTCAGCAGCTATTTCAGGGCAGCCTGAAGGAGCCATGTCCTGAGGGACACCCAGGCTGGAGCCCCTGGACAAGGCTGTGTGGTTCATCTGTCCAGTTTGTTAACCAATGTGTTGATAAGTGTCATGTCTTTCTTCTCCAAGACAAAAGAAACTCAGTTTATCGTGAATGGAACATGCTTCATGCTAGTACCCCCCACATGGAGGAGGGCAGTGGTCAACAGGAGCTGTACTCAGAAGGACTTCATAGAAATCAGTGACTCCAGAAATACAGGAATAAGCTGATGCAGCAAATCCTCATTCAGAATGTCTCCACCTTCAGCTCCACACACAAATTGAGTGGATCCAGCGCAGCTATCGCTATCGCCTGTAACAGATGGATCCAAAAAGTGCTAACCAAACATCCAGCATGCCCACCCCAAAGACATACCTCCCTTCCACGGGGCAATTCATGAAAAAATATAAAATCTTTTTTATGATTCTCTTTTTGAAAACCGTCCTGACATGCACACTGTCCATAAGATAAAATGTGCCCTGCTTTGTAAAATGTACCCTCAGGTTGGTAAATGGAGCGCCTGCTGTTCCAGCAGCTCACCTGCCCCCCACATAAACCCATAGCTGTAGACACCTGGAAGAGTTCTTTAATTCCTGCCCCAATCTCAGCTCTGTCTTGGAGAAGTGCCTTCATGAGATGAGAATAACAAAGGTCACAGGAGTAAAAGTCGCGGTCCACACAGGTTCCACACAGCATCACTTAGAATGCAAAACGTAGCTGATAGTAGCCAGCAAGAGTAACACACTAGTAACTCAGCAAATGGCTACCAGCGATCAGCCTGACATCAGAGGGATTAACCTACAATAGAGAGGAAGTAGGAAAGGAGCTGGAGAGATGACCAACAACCACCTGTAACTCCAGTTCCAGAAGATCCGAAACCTCTTCTAACCTCTGTGGACACTGCATGGCCCGGGCGCACTTACATACTCGCAGGCAACACATTTAATACATACAATAAAAATAATAAAATATTTGAAAAAAATAACTGAGAGGAAAACTATTCTTGACAAATTGATAATCATATTTAGGTATACTTCAATGCACGAATATGAGTCAGTGAGAGAGAGAGAGGAAACTTTTCCATCGAACTGTGATTCTATTGTGTTAATTCAGCCAAGTGTTCTGTGAATGCCCATATAAACAGAATGAAATCGCTCACACACAACCCTCCCTGGGGACCTCATTGCTACAAGGAGTGCTGGAGTGCCTTGGGATACATTTGCTTTCACACTATATAAAGATCAGAATCCCATGTTTTATTTGACTATATCAATGTTTCTCAGGCAAAACTTTAAATGGAGCCAGTGATTTTATCTGAGGTTTGCAAAGCCTCAGATAAATGGGAAAAAGCCACCTGGTCAATGGAAAACAAATTTAGCCCCAATTCCTCCTTGGCATTGAAGACAAAGCTTAATCTGCTTCATGAACACAGCTGATGGTGTTACCTGGAGAATTTGTGGAGGGTCATGGTGATGGCGGTATCTGTAAACAAGTAAAGTCTCTGAAGTGAGACAGTATCCAAGGCACATTCTAGTTCTACCACTCATCAATCGTGTGGCCTTCAGCAAGTGATGTGCTGCTCGCTGAGCCTCAGACTCTCTCCCATTAAATAAGAATAATGATATCATTTATGTTACATTTTCTGAGGGACCAAATGAGAAAGAGTCCAGTGCAAGAACAGAGACTTGTCCATGACCGTGACTAAGTGACTGCTCTCTATTTTATCTAGCTTCGTGTCTGCTAATCCAGAGGTTTAAGAAATACAGATCATTAAGAACCTAGACATGGCCTGGAGAGATGGCTCATTTGGTGTAATGCCTGCCACCCAAGCAAAGGCCCTGGATTCTGACCCCCCAGAATCTCTCCTGTACCTCAGTCCTCAGAGTGTCTCTGAAATCATCACTCCCAATGTTTCATTCTCCAGTGTTTCAGGTGACATCACTACCTTATCACCCAAACCAGAACACTGGAATCCTCCGAGGTCCAACGTGTTCCCTTAACAACTTCAATAGCACTAGAAGTTGCTAACTCAGATTTTACTGACATCTCCTTTTTGCATGTCCTCATTAAAACTTAACTTGAAAACAAACACTAAAAACATTAGTGAAAATGTGACACAATAGGAATTCTTCCACATTGCTAGAGGAGAGAATAGAATGTGTGGAACAGTCACTTAGGAAACAGTTTAGCTATTCCTTGCAAACCGAAGTAAAGTCTTAGCACACCACCTGTCAGTAACACCCCATGGCATTAACCCAAATGAGCTGAATAACTTGTATGTAAGCTCAAGTACACACACACACACACACACACACACACACACACACACACAAACTGCACACACATGTTTTTGGCCGCTTTAAAAATTCCTAACCTATTAAAAAGCCTGAAAAGCAGATCCTGAGTCCAGATATCATGGGCAAATGAACAGGAGAAACCTAATAAATGGATGCTTTGAAACCCCTTGTCAAGAAATTCTAATGGACTTTTAATTCTTGTTCTTACTTCTCCTGGTCCCCTGCCTAGATCATGCACCTAACCACTCCTGCCTTCATTTAATTTTCAGGGGTACCAGTCAAGGATTTTTCCCTCTATAGTTATGCTTGGGATCTTTTAGATTGACCCTCTGGATGGAGGATACTCCTGCTGGTAGCCCTGAAAGAGCAGGAAAAGAAAGACAAGGGAGAGAAATGCATACCAAGACCTGCAGATTGATTCTTTACTTCACCAGAATAAGAAATGGAAATCCCCCCACTTTTTTGTTCTTATTGTTTTGTTTCATAATTGTTATTTTGTATTGTTCTTGTAAAAAGAAAAAAATAAAGAAAAAATCTGAAAAAAATTCCCAACCTTGGAAACAGTCAAGCTGTCTGTTGGAGCTGAATGGATCATCATGTTGTGGAAAATCCAGAGAATGGAATATTATTCAGCACTAAAAATTAATGCATTATTACATTTAAAAATCATGGAAGAGTCTTAAATGTATATTACTTAGGAAAAGGCTACATCCTGTGTGATTCCAACTGTAAGACATTCTAGAAAAGGCAAAACTATGAAAAATTAGAAAAGATCACTGACGGTGAGATTATAAGTTTGGGTTACCTGATACCACAGTAGTGGATATATCCTGTCATTTAGCTGAACCCACTAAATATAGAGCAAGAGTAAATCCCAATGTAAATCGTGGTGTTGGGCGACCCTGATGTGCCTTATGTCGATAAGTTCATCGACTGGAAGGAAGGCACATCAGTGAGTGGAATGTTAACAGTGGGAAGCTACGCATGCATGTTGGGGGGTAGGGCAGGAATACAGATAATTTCTTTGCACCTTCTAGTCAATTTTTCTGTGAATCTACAACTACTCTGAAAATTAAGTCTACAGAAACTGAGCAAGCAAAGACAAAAACACATGTAGACTCTCTCTAGTCGTGACCCTGTCTAATGATCAAGCACAGAGCCTAGCAGGGATTTCTCAATGTGAAGATCTTGTCTAGGATTTCACCACCAACATCCCATACATCCCATCAGAGGGTAGAGGAGAAGATAGACAAGCCTAGAGCTCAGGGAGACAGCCCCACGGTAAAGCCTGCACATCAGGACAACTGGAAAGCCTGGGAACTTTTGGACTTTCAGTAAATCATTGCACCAGCCAGGCCTGTTATGAAGTAAGAAAACTCCACCTAGATGAGGCACAGTCGTCACTTAGTGCTGCTGCAGCCCAGTGCTAAGCAGCACAGATAGCCACTGCTTCTTCTCTAATAAAACAGAGTCTGAACCTAGTCCAGCACCTCCCTGTGTCTCAACATCTACACACACCATCAGTCCCACCTCCTGTCACTGCATGCCACAATCTCTCTGAGCCACAATTTTTAGAACTCCTCTGTGGACAAGTGCCCTGGAGGTGCCATCATTTGCACAAGTTCTTATGTCTTGAAATGGTTCTTCCTTTACTAATCTTGCCTGGAAATGTTCACATGTCCTATGAGGACTGGGGTACATATTACTACCTCTAAGAAGCCTACCAAGTCCCTCCCTCCCCTCAGCTCCCAAAATAGACCACTTGGCTGATCTTCTGGAGTAAAGAATTTCCTTAAAGTTATTGTTTTAATCACTATTCCTCTGAAATCTACAGTCTTAGGACTCTGTGCAACACCAAACAATCCCATACATGTTGTGATGCATGTGCAAGAGAAACCAAAATATTTCTCTAAACGTTCACAGAGAGACTGTTCATGATACAGGATATAAAGAGATATAAGACCTACTGCCTGGGCTCAATACCAACCCCAAGTGGAGCATTCAGTCCCACAAGACTGCCTCCCCTTCAGATGTCAAGAACAAGTCCAGGTGCTCTGATTAACAAGCTAGAACTCAGTGGCTCCTTCAACATTCTCATTAGGTTCAATGATGAGCTAGGACAGTTCACAGCCCCGAGCAAAGTATCCAGCTATATTTGTGGGTTTTTTATAAGGATTGATTCAGGAAGAGCCAGATGTAAGAGAGATATAAGTCAAGTGTTAGTAAAGGGCACAGAGGTGGGGCCTGGTCCAGGTAGCCATGCTCCCTGTACCCCAATGTGTTTGCCACACACAAGCTGCCCAGACTCCACCCCATGGGGGTTTATGGAGGCTCCATTATATAAGCATACATAATGAATCACTAACTGTTGAGTATGTCACTCTCTAGCCCATCTCCTCTCCACTCTCCTGAGCCTGGGTGATAGGGTTCTGATAGTCCCAACTCTCCAATCACATGTTATCTCCCTGGGAAAATAGCCCCCATCTTTAGAAATTATCCATAGATCATTCCATGAGTGATGTGAGTGAAAGGGAACAAAAATGTCCCTCCACCCTCCTGGCTTTTATTATTTAGGGAATCTAAAGAGCTTTAGGAGCTCTGCTCCACTAACTAGAAAGGAAGAACATGATACATGTTTCTTGTTATGTCACAATATACTGCACCCCTGGAGTTAAGCACACTAGAGAAGAGATAATGCATTCAGAGTGCTGGACATAACTCCCCCAATCCCCGTGCAAAGACCTCAATGATCATAGTGACAGTGAGGATGGTGGCTGAGATAAGGATGTCCTCAGCACTGGACTTGGCTGAAGCAAATTGCTCAGTAAATTTTTTTACATGAAGAAAAGAAATGCAAGCCTCTTATTCTTGGTTTTAAATTATCAAGCACTCAGAAGTGTCAGTACAAAACCAAATGTTATCCCCAGGTACCCATTTTTTTCCACCACACACCTCAAGATGTTTATCTCCAAAGTTTACCCCTTTAGGCATATCCAAGGTTGCAAGAGACATGCAGCTTCTACCCACAGTGGGATCCCATGGCAGTAACTTCTGCAAAGGTTCTCTGTGAGACTGACTGTCATGGGTCAGTAATGAATGCACTTAAAGAATATTATTTTCCTGGCTAGGGAGTTCCACGGGACTGGCTCATGTTCTTGGGTATTTAATCTTCCTCAACACCTAAATCCCTGGAAGAACTGACTCCTAGAGAGAAATAAACAGCATTTAATAATCTGCCCAGCTCAGGACCTGGGCACCAAGTGCCATTCCCTGTTAGGGGCTCAAGGAGGACTTCAATAAGTCAAATCCATTGGGTCCCCACATACCTGTTCCTTGAGATGATAAGTTGACTCTATTTCTATAGGCTGATGACAGCGACTTTGATAATACAATTTTAATTGCAAAATTATGTAAAATAAATGTTTAATAGGTCCCTATGATATGAAAGGAAGTGGACTACAAAATAGGTTCAGCCTTCAACTTGTCCACAGTCCGACAGGAAAAAAAAAATAATAGGGAAATAAGACCTGGCTCCCAAGTCCTCCCCCGGGTCCATATGAGAGCTTACGGCTTAGTCCTATGGGGCTTCTGATGCCCCCTGGTCCTTATGACTGCGTACAGCTCAGTCTCATGTCCTGACCATAACACTTGGCGCTGACTATTGTGACACCTCCAGCATTGCTCTTTTTTGCTCAAGAATGATTTGATTATTCTTTTTTGTGATTTTTATATGAATTTCAGAATTTTTCATAATTCTGTGCGTAATGACAATGGACATTTGGTGGGGATCCAATGACTCCATTCATCATTCTTAGTAACATAGCCCTTTTTAATACTAGTTCTGCCAATCCATGAAAATACAAGGTCTTCCTCTCACCTAGTTTTCCATTTCTTCTCTAGTGTTTTCTGATTTCATTGTAGAGGTTCTTTACTTCTTTGATTAGGTTAATTCCTAAATATTTGGAGGGGAGTTCTTGCAAATGGGATTATTTATTTATTTATTTATTTATTTATTTATTTATTTATTTTCAGACAGAGTAAATATATAGTCCAGGCTGGTCTGGAACTTGCTATGTAGTTCAATGTGGCCTGAAATTCCTCTCCCTCCTGGAATTTCAGGCATATTCCACCATGCCTGGCTGAGTTGTTGTTTGGTGTTCTTTAATCTCAGTTTTAGGAATGAAGAAACTGAAGTACAAAGGTTGAATAATTTAGCTATGCAAACATAGCTACCCAGGATAGGAGTTAGTGCAAGCCTCACTACAGACCTGGGCTTAGGTGTAGGAAAATGATAGATTCAATCTCATGAGGGGTGAGGACAGGCTTTTCAGAAGAGATGAAGATTGTGATGAATCTGGACAAGTGAGGAGCGTTCCAGATGAAGGTAGGATGTGGTATCGGTGTGTGTGTGTGTGTGTGTGTGTGTGTGTGTCTATGTCTGTGTCTGTGTGTCTCTGTGAGTCTGTGTCTGTGTGTCTATGTGTCTGTGTGTGTCTGGTGTGTCCGTGTATCTGTATATCTGTGTGTCTGTGTGTCTATGTGTCCATGTGTCTGTGTACATGTCAAGTAAGGAGAAAAGGGAGGACAGAAAATAACACTGCTCTACAAGTTGAAAAGAATCCACCAGCTTCTTCGGGGATCACCTCACACTCTGTCTCCCTAGAAGCCAAGCTCAGGATTCCACTGACATCTGCAAAGGAAATGTCCAGCCTTGGGCAAACTCCTCATACCTGCAGGGACTGCGGACAAACCACCACCACATTCCACTGGTGTCAACACAGCCTCGGTTTTAACTTCACATGTGATTCATCTTAAAGCAGTGTATTGATTTTAAGTCTAGATGTTTGTTAAATATTCCACTAACATTCCAGAAGTTCTGGCACATACATTAATCACTGAATTTTGAATTAAAGCCCCCACAGGGACACTGAATCAAACCGTGCAAGCAAAGAGGAAAGGACAGATTTGCAACCTCAGTGAATGCATTTCCCTTCATTTTTGGTACAAGATAGTCAATAAAAATTGAAAAATGAATAGCTAAAATTTTGACTTCTTCCAAGAAGTAAGGAGGACACAGTTTCCTCTGGATTCATTTTTATCTTTTTTTTAACTTAAGCAATTTCTTAATCCTACTAAGTAGACATGTTGTAGTCTTCCGTGACTACCCTGAATCAAAAGATGTTGGGAGCAGACCTGGCATTAATAATTATCCAGTCACCCCACCCTGAATGAATCACCTCCACACCACACAGAATTCCATCCTTTCTCTACATTCACAGAGCTGTTTAAAAGCCACAGGCAACTAGGGTTAATTTTAGTTTGGGGGGGTGGGGAGGATATTTAATTCATTTTTTTCTGAATTTTGACTCTTGGTCACAAAAGTCTTGTACAGAATGAGTGGAAGGAGTGAGATTGGAGCCCGAACAACCGTGGAGTCGAGCTCTGGGTTCCACTCTGGCAGCGGTGTGACAGAGCAGATTCTGACCCCCCTCTCTGTGCCTCCTCTCGGCTTTCCTTGGGGCTATCAATAGCTCCTACATACAGATAAGTGTGTGACACAAGAGGGGACTGTGCTCAGCAGGGGCTCAAGAAGAGCCTTCTTTTTCCCTCTCTTCAGTGCCACCTGATAAACCATGGCTACAGTGTCCCTTAAAGGTGGTTTATGGTCATTGCTTCTTGTATTCACACACTTTCACAAAGAAGAGGGGAAAAGAACACCAAGGGGATCTCATTTTCTAATTCAGAACCAATTATATTAATATTCATTTTATTTTCCCCAAAGGCCAACAGGAACCAACATTCTAAAATATCACTTTTAATGAATTCTATCTTGGGCACAAGATTCAAAGGATAATCTTATCTGTATACATTTCCTTTAAACAAACTGAAAAAGGCAATTTATTCTTCTGTGACTTTTTTATTCTAATTTAAAATCAACAAAGTTTCACAAAGCTACAGTTAACACAACTGTGCTGATGGTGGGTGCTTCAAAAACTCACTTTCCAGAAAACTCATAGCCAGTTTTTTAAACAGAATATTTAATTTCAGTGATAGCTGACCCAACTTATATTGCTAATCGCCCTCCTCTGTCTTATTGACTACAGTTTTCTTTGAGACCCACTGCAGTGCTTCTGAACATAAGTCCTTGCTTAACACTATCATATTTGAGTGGCCAGAGAAGTCATGGAAGGTCACAGAAGACCTCCTAAGTAATCACAGAAAGTCCCAAGGTCCTACACAATATGGTCCATCCCATGAGATATGCTCATTTCAGGAAATGTTTGATCAAGGGGTCTTGTTTTCTGCATTAAATGTCAGTACTACCATCTTACCAGTTTTAGAATATTCAGGTCAGACTTTAACCAGTGTAAACACTGGTTAGTCTCCTGTCATATACCATGTATAAAAGTAAATCTGGCTGGGTGTGGTGGTGCACGACTTTAATCCTAGCACTCGGGAGGCAGAGGCAGGCGGATCTTTATGAGTTCAAGGCCAGCCTGGTCTACAGAGTGAGTTCCAGGCCAGCTTGGGCTACAGGGAGACCCTGTCTCTAAAAGACCAAAAAATAAATCTGTTTTATTTTATTTGTTTCATAATATTACTATTAATATTTCCTCACAGGATACATAGTATTGTTATTTTAGGGATTAGAAACTAAAGTTAATGCAAGTTAAGTAACACTGTTTAATTCTTTGGATATCCCAGGGAGAAGTTGGCATTGTATATACTTGGGAAGAGTGTTGCTTCAGAAGTTTTAGGGTGAAGAAAACAGACATAGAGAAAAAAGTATAATGGCTTGAGAAGAAAAGGAAAGAGGCAGCTATGAAATCACAGGACAACAGTAGGAAATCTCAACAAACAAACTTGAAGAGGCTTCGTCTACAGATTATCTGGGATCTGCAGGGACTGTGCTGTGTGCACAAGTGTCACTGGGCAGGGTAGAGGAACAGCTTCCTGAGCTGAGAAGGAGGGGTTCAGAATGGCAAGTGCTCATCTACCTGGACTTAGAAGGCACTCAAGATTAAGGTAGGATTTGGCTGGTGGGAAAAAAATCAAGCTACGGGGGCTGGAGAGATGGCCTAGCGGTTAAAAGCACCGACTGCTTTTGCAGAGGATCCAGGTTCAATCCCCAGCACCCACATGGTGCCTAGGAACTGTCTTCGACTCCAGTTCCAGGGGAATCCGACACCCTCCTCTGACCTCCATGGCATTGCACGACACGGGTGCACAGACCTACATGCAGACAGTACATTCATACACATACAAAAATAAATAAACAATAAAAAAATCAAGCTACCAACATAGCCAGTGAACCAGAGAGTGGTGTATGACTAAAGAGCTCACACAGCCCGATGAGCTGCCAGGTACCAGTGCAGCCAGCGTGCCACATATTGGTGCTTTGTATTAATAATTAACATACACCATTCACAGGAATGAATGAGCTCTATAGCGATATTTCATATATCCATGCGTCACACCTTGATCACACTGTGAACTCTTCTTCCACCACATCCACCCCCTTTACTGTTTCTGGTACACTTTCAGAGTGTTTGATTTTCAGTTTCCAAATATGATCAGACATGTGATGCTTCTGTAAGTGTTGATTATCTCATTTATCAATGTCATCCATCCATTTTTCTGCAAATGACAGAATTTCATTCTTATTTATGGCTGAAAAATATTTACGATGATGTTTTTTGAAAAACAGCATGCTTACATGATCAAAGGGCAGCACAGCACAGCTACTAGGTTGCAAGCATTGTAAGGTTTAGGGGGACCCTTGTGCAGAATGTACTATTTGCTCTTTCTCTTCCCAACCCTGGAGGAACTGGATTGTTTTAAAAGAAGGACTGGTGAGCTCTAGTGCAAATCAATTATAATATAAAAGAGGTCATGGGGCTCCCTTCTATTGTGTACCTATCACTCAGTTCTAGTGTTGGGTGGTAACAGAACACAGTTACTTTGTCCCTCAGAGAATTGTTCCTGGCTCGTAATAACTGCTTCTTCCAGAAATACTTAAGAAGAAATACGGCCAAAGACAGATCCACAGGCCTTAATATAATCCTGGAACCTTGTGCTATGAGCCATGGGAGGCCCACAGCCTCCTGATCAATCAGGCTCTGACCAGAGTTGTCTAAGAATATATTCCTTCTCTCTCCCCCTCCTCCGCCCTTCCTTCCCACCACAAGGACCAAAGGAAATGCCTACAGTCCCTGGACTAACAAGTGTTAGAACTACACAGACCACCCCATCTGGTTTATCCAGGATTAAGCTGCTCCTTAGTATCCAAGATTTTAGGTTTTGGAATTTACACAGTCCTAGGAAAGATGGAATAAGTTGGTCATTCTGGTCAGAACTGGATTCAACCCAAAACATGCCTTCCTCTAAAGAGCACAGCTTTCATACCTGTCACCCAGCCCCATGTCCATTCAGAAGATAGGCGGTGCTGGTTGGTGTTCACTAAGAATGCTCTGCTCCCCAGCATCCCATGCAAGGATATTCACACCCTCCAGGGCAGCCCCAGCTTGTTCCTAGGAAGTCTTTCTCAGCTATGGGCCATGGGAGTATTCTGAGGAACCCAAGCTATCACTGACAGTGTTAATGGTTTTTGTTAGGTTTTATTTTGTTTTCCTGACAACAGTGACTATATATTTTATCACAGGTTCAAATGGACTTTTATAGCAATTACAGAATAAGAGCCACTGTCCAATAGGGCATAGCTGTTAACGCTGGATTACGGAGAACACAGTGAGTGCACCAAAGTCCTATCCCCACTAGTCCCATCAGAACTGGCTCCCAGTAAATGGCCAAACACCAACCCCAGGCTCACCGCTCACCCGTAGCCATCATTGTCTACATGGCTCAGCCTGCCCTCATCCGAGTCCTAGGGATAGGGTGGGGTGGAGGGAGAGTTCTTCTGTTTAAACTGAAAATTAAAGGGCATTTGTCAGGGTTGCTTGAAGATGCTGTCTAGGGCAGGCTGCCTCAGAGGAAGGGGCTGGCGTGAGACCAGGCTTCACTGTATCTTTGAACCATAGTTCCACCTTGTGACCAGGGTGTGCTAAGCTAAGCTTCAACAGAGCTGTGGTTGTTGGTTTTAAACTGCAAATAAAAAGCATCATTTCATCAGTGAAGATTTCTGGCACTAATTCTTCAATTTTTAAATAAATATTTATTGCATGGTGTTTGAATGCAGAACTATTATGAGTGTTTAATGTGCCTCTAAACACAGCACAGCCCAGGCACCATGAAGCTTGCAATCTCATAAGGGAGACAGTAGGTAAGAAAATAACCCACAGGAATGGCTATTTGACTAGAGTATTTCACAGAGACCGTTGCAAAGAAAGGCCTGGGGAAAGAGGGAGCAAAGTCAAACACCGAGTGAAACAGCCCTAAGACAAGAGGGAACCACATGACCTACAGGATCAGTTTGGGTTTTCAATGGAGATGAGATAAATACATACAGCTCTAGAAGAACGTTATTTGTTGACATCTGAAAAGCGATTACCATATATGTATCACAGAAATTACTTAATGACATTTTCATGCATGTATATAATAGTTTGATCACATTGGCCTCAACATCACCCTCTCTTGCCCTCCTTATCATCCACTGAGTCCATCTCTTTCCAAATAATAACAATGTTTTAATTTATGAAACTCTAATCATCTTAATTCACCAATAGAAGTAGAAATTGTAATTTTTATTTAAATATATTTATGCCATATATCTTGGGAAGTTCACGAATGTACACAATGTATCGTGGTCATATCCATCCCCACTCCTTCCCTCCAGAATCCCTTGCCCCTCTCAATTAACTCCCCATCTCCCTCCCCAATTCATGTATATTTATTTATAATCCACTGACTCAAATCAGTGCTGTCCATTTGGCCATGCATGTGGAGTCATCCACTGGGCATCCTCACAATGGTCACCCTCCCTCCCACACACAAAGAAAAGTGATGTCCCCTCCCTCAGCAACTGTCATCTTCTATTAGCTCCTCAGCCAGGGGTGGACTCAGCGACCCCACCAGGCTCTTCTTTCTATAGACCTGCCTACAGTGATCTCTTTTATCTCATGGTCTCAAAATCTGTCCAAGATTTCCTAAATCTATGCATTTGCTCCCCAAACTCTTTTCTGAGCTTGACTCATATCTCTATTTGCCTACAATGTACATAGATATCCCAGAGACTTAAAACTAGTTATTCAAAGAGAATCCACTATTTTCCCTTTTAAAATCTACCCTGGGGCTGGAGAGGTGGCTCAGGGGTTAAGAGTGCTGACTGCTCTTGCAGAGGACCCGGGTTCAATTCCCAGCACCCACATGGTGGCTAAGAGCTGTCTTAAACTCCAGTTCTGGAAGAATCCAATGCCTTCTTCTGACCTCCACAGCATTGCACAACATGGGTGCACCAACCTACGTGCAGACAGTACACTCATACACATTAAAAAATAATAATAAATAAATACAATTAAAATAAAATAAAATCTACCCCAGAAAAGATAAAAAAACATGTTTGGCAGAATGCATAAGCCCTGGTGGGGTAGGGGGGTGGGGAGGGAGGCACAGGTCTAGATTTGATTTGTAATGTAATTTGATTTGTATGAAATGCACAGAGCTTCCATAAAACATTGGCTTAAAAAAAAAATCTACCCCAGACAACAGTCAGCAACAAGATCCATGTGTCACACCAGGCAGCTCAGCCCTGTTGACTCTCGCACTTGCTGTGCGACTCATCCAGCATGTCCTAGGATCCCACCGATGTGTCAGACTGGGCAGCTCAGCCCTGTTGACTCTCGCACTTGCTGTGTGACTCATCCAGCATGTCCTAGGATCCCACCGGCCTGAGGTGCCTGGAGGCTTCTTCCACCCTTCATGTGTCCCTCAGTGCTGCTGAAGCTCCTGGTCTCCATTTTGTTTTTACCCCTTATCTAAAACGTATCCCCCACTCCATACCCTGTGTTCATCTATCCAACTCCTTCCTGCCATTCATGTCTCACATACTTTTTCCTCCAGGAAGTCTTGTGCCAGCTGAGACAGACTAGGTATTCCCTCCCCAACCTTCCTAGGAGCCCCTGTCATAGCATCTGTGGGGGACAGCCATAAACCCTTTGCTACTTTTTGGGTTTTATCATAACCTGTACACACAGAGCAGGGCTCTTAATGGGAATTTAGGAAATACGTGTTGACCAGGAAAGTCACATTTTATCCAAATCCCTTCACAGTACACAGAAAATAAACCCAGGAAAGAAAGATTCCCTCTGGATGGACAAAGATAATTTGTTTCCAAGTTAACACTAGAATACCTATTATATATTTTAAATGTCTAGCTGATCTTCCTTCCTTCCTTCCTTCCTTCCTCCCTCCCTTCCTTCCTTCCTTCCCCCCCCCACCTCTCTCTCTCTCTTTCTTTTCTGTGCAGGGAAAACCCAGGCCCTTGTGCATAGGAAGCAAGCACTCTACCAACCCAGCTCCAGCCACAGCACCGGTGCTGTCATCCATTCCTCTCCTCACATGCCAAGCTTCTCACCCAAGGTGACCTTAGCTCCTAAGCTCACCAAAATTCACTGGTACATCAGGAATAAAGGTCTAGACACACAAAAAAGGGATGCTTGAGTCAAAGCTAAAGTCAAAAGAATTTCACTAAGTTTTGGGGGAAATGCAGGGGCTGCTTGTCAGCAGAGGCTCACTGGGAGACAGAAGCCCAGCACTGGAGATGTGTCAGAAGATGTGCCAGGCTGGGGGAGGTAGACATGTCTGAGAGAGGGAAGAGCCTTTTCTGCTGCCCCAGTCATAGCTCATTTCCACACAGGAACTTCCCACTGGAATCTGTACTCCATGAACACACCTCCGGGGGCTCTACCTCTGGAGTACTCAGGTGCACAATGTTGTCTTGCACCTCAGGGTGGCACACACCCCTTGTCCCCACTTTCCTTGCCCATCCCCCCTAGGTGACGTCTGTGAGCTCAGGCATTGTGACATCACTTCAACATCTGCCTAAGTAAAGCAAAATTAGAAACAAAATTCCCTGGAGAAAAGAAACAACTTCCCTCTGTCATGAAACCAAACAAAGGAAAGCTGTACCTTTGATTAAAATATAAGGGAAGCCATCAAAGACCAGTGGAAAGAAAATGTCTAAGTGAATGAAATAAAACTGAGCAGCAAGCAGCCTAGATCTCCGGTGAGTGCCTAGCCCTAGCTGGGGACTCTCTTCTACAGTGACTCCTGTGTTCAATGTCTCAGGAAACGTCTTCCGAGGGCAGTGTGCCTGGACATGCCTAATACAACCGAGGCTGGAGTAAATAATGACTTCACTTTAAGGCTGTCACTAAGAATGTCATTCTCTCCAGAATCATTCCTGTGCATGTTGTAAACAGCAGCTACTCTAGAGTCAAGCTAATCCCTCATAAGCTCATTCATTCATTCATTCGTTCGTTCGTTCGTTCGTTCATTCAGCAAGCACATTTTCAGCACATACCACAGAGAAAAGGCCTGTTCTACTAATGGGAGTTCCCACACGTAGATGCTGTATTCATTCATTAATCCACCCATTCAGCAGACATACAGTAACCACAGGTCCCATGTGAGAACTGGTTCTACCAATGGGCATTCCGCAGTGAGGCTTATATGTTGATGGGTGCTTCAACAGAAGATAGGGGAAGAAACTCATTTCAAGGGGGTTGGCTAGTGTTCTGAAGAGGAGCTGAAGCCAGAATAAAGTGGGATGAGTGCGTGGCTATGGGAGAAAAGAGCAGGCCAGGAGGCTGCAGTTTCACGCAGTGCTGAAGATGCGCCATGCGGCAGATATTCCAGGCAAATGTGTGTCCCAGCAGGTAACGGGTTGGGGTGGGGCTTAAGGTAGGAGTAAGTTTAAAGTTATGGATGGCTTGTAGGATTTCCCATTTAACTCCAGGATGGGAAAGCATAGATGGCCTTTGAGACATGAAATTTGATTTTGATCTTCCAGTCATCTAGCCATCTGGTATGCAGAGGTTCACCAGGAAAGCCAGATGTCAGCTCTGACCATGATGCATTAGTCCAGGTGGTAGGTGAAAGGACGGGGACTAGGGCAAGTGTAGTAAGTCTGGAAAGGAGGCCAGGAAGACAACTGTGTCCCTTCCCTCCTCCTGGCCTGCCTGTGTGGTCCCCAGTGCCTACAGTGCTTTGCAGACATTCTTCCAAGAGATGAGCACTTCATTTCCCTCCCTAATTAATATTCATTCTCACACCACTTCCCATCTATCTCCTCTCAACATCCCAAGTCCCTTTGCCAATGCAAGCAGGTCTTAGTAGCATGCCATTCTTCATTTCGTTTGACCCTGGTTCTCGAATCTAGGCCTCACCTTGAACTGGAGAGAAGAGAATATTCTCAGCTATTAAACTTTCCATGGTTCCCCATGACATTGAGAAGACAGAGAACACTATAGACTGACTTACAGGCTTCAGCATGGCCACCACAGCCACTCCAATTTGTCTCCGCAGCATTAGTGAACAGGTTTTAGCCGGTCAGTGCAGCTGCCCTGCCTAACACTCACTTCAGCACTCCTTGTTCCTGGGCTTTGTATGTTAATCCCCACCTCCATTTGCCCTTTCCTCCACTCTCCATATAGGAATTTTTTTTCAGAGCTCAGCCTAGATCTTCTTTCTTCTCCAAAGCCAACTTCGACAGCCTCTCCCAGGAAATGGGGCGAAGACTCTTCCCTTGGCTCATATAAACCCATGTATTTCCTGGTCTGTCCTCATTTTCTAAGATTGGTACCACAAGCAAATACTAAGCTCATGAAAGGCCCTTGTCCCATCCGTGGTGGGGTCTGCAGGACTGGCAGGAGGAGGGCACAGGACAAGGTCTCTATACAAGGTCTCTCTTACCAGTGTATCAGCATCCACTCCATCCACAAAGCACAAAGCACTGGTTCCCACTACGGGGTTCCTCTGTGATACCTAGATCTCTATCAGCACTGCTGAAGCTGCTGAACCTAGAGACAGTTCCCACTGGAGCGGAAGCATTTGACATTGCTGAGAACCCAGAGTTGGGGAAACTCACCCACATTAGCAATGTCATGAATTCGCACCAGCTAGCAAAATGATCGGAATTCTCACATACAACTTCAAGTCAGTGGAATGAAAGATTTCTTGCAGGCTGGACAGAGTAGCAGAACACCGTACCTGAAGGAGAGCAGGAATGAGACATGCTCAACAGTCTCACCTCATAGACTAAGGAAGATTAAAAGAATAAAAATCTTGCTTGTGCCATCAGGTGGTGAACTGTAGAATTTTGGACATTTTATGAGCTTTGATGGAAAGTATGGGCAGAGGCCCAAGGATGTAACTTCAGTGAGAAGAGCAAAGGCCAATGTATGTGGGCATTTAAAACAGTATGAGGAAGGGCCATTGAAATTATGCATAAGGAAACTAAGGGTCAGAAAGAGGGCTAGCACGGCAGTTCTATGAGCAGCTGATGTCAAACATGGGCTCCATGGCTCAACAGGAAGCTCAGCTCAGTGTACTTCATAGAACCTCTTGCCTAACCAATAGAGTCAGTCTTTCTCTCTGTTTTTCTCCCTCTCTCCTTCCTTCCCTCTTCTCCATACCTCAATCTCACAGATGAAATACAGGAAGGAAATGCATTTGGAGCATTTCAAACAATTCTGTAACCATCTATAATTCTTCTATAACTGACAACTGTACCTATTATTGGAAAATCACAAGGCATGTTTCTTACTTTATATCTCCCCAACCTATCTGGCAAGGTAGCCATCATTATGACCCTACACAGAAGGCAAAAGGCTGAGGGAGTACATTGACTTACTGAAGGTCACTTGGAGCTAATAAATAGAGGAGACTGGGCTCTAGAGTCCTGTCTGATACTCTGCAGTTCAGCACAGGGCTTTTGCCCATTTTCTAGAACATAATTTAAGGAAAAGAAAGCATGCACTCGAGTTAAGAATGTTATGCCTTGTGTGAAGCTTTTACTTCATACCTACTACTTTATGACAAATGTTCAGCATCGCTGTGAGATTGCTATGAACAGACACATGGCACAAACCAGGAGACTGAGGCACAGGGGTTTTGAATGCCCTAGTTCTTGGTCCTTCTTAGGACCTGGACCCAGCCCTAAGCCTTCTGTAGCTGATTTATATATTGTCTCATTATGTGGGAGCTGAAATCAAGGAGAGAAATGGAAGGGAGAAAAATACATTCTAGTTCTAAAGTATTTTATCTGAGGTTTTCAGCAAATGTTATACGAAGGCCATTCAAAACCAGATTACAGCAATTCTAAAGTGTCCCTTGAAAAGAAACGAGCATTTTGAGGCAAAGTATATGTTTGTTGTGTTCCCCATCTCTATGTTTTTCTGGATTGACCCTAAGTAATATGCAACAGACCAGCAGACTTCCCTCAAATCTGCTGCAGCTGGGACAGAGGGAAGGCAGCCAGGTGCTTTTTGTGGTGCCTCTTCCAGTACAGGTGACTGCAGTATTGGTAAAGGACCATCTTCTCACTTCACCATGGGTTCCAGGGTCACAGTGCAGGCAGGGTAGGCAGAGGCCCCTGCCCTTGGGGAGCATAGATTCTAAAGAAAAATGAAGTGTGTGAGTGAGCAGTGACACAGCACAGCCTGTCTGTCATAAACAGGTGCAGTGTTTCCGAGAAGCATGTGAGAGGATCTGTGAAGGCTCCCAGTAAGATGAAGCCTTTGAATTGGGCCATGAAGGAAAAAAGAAAGTGAGAAATGGCCCCTCTCTGCAGAGACACCAGCAGGGGCAAAGATGGGGACGCAGAAGAGCAGAGGAAATCAGAGCACAGCCCTGGCTCCTTCCTGAGATTACAGTTCTCTCAGCAGTGAAGTCAGGCTGTAAATATTTGGTTGGTTTCATAAAACTGGGCATTAAAGAGCAGAGGTTGGTGGAGCCGGTCCAAATCACAAGGGACCCAACTATGTGCCATGCACCCATCTAACCAACATTTAAGGGAGTCCTCACTACATGCAAATGTCTGATGCACTTTCAAAATGCTTTGCTTCACTCTAGGGTACGTAGAACACACTGGAGACAGAGGAGTGCTGTCTTCCATGGCAAATCTCTTGACCTTCAGCAGCCATAAACAAGGAGGACTTGCTGTGGTTCCCCTGGATAAAGCCCTGTTTATAGTGCCCGGGTGTATCAGTGTTTCAGCCTTGAGCCTTCAACCATAGGTGATGGCTGTAGAATGCCTTGCTGATTGGAAGGAGTTTCCTTAGTAAATGATAATTTCTTTGATTGCATGAGGCAACAGCTTTAAAACACTCATCTCACCTCATTGTCCTTTCCACCATTCTATTTGATGTTACAAGAGCATAGTAAACTTTAAGGATTGCTAGTACACCATTCTGCAGATGAGTGGAATCAGTAAGGTGGAGTAACTCAAGGTCATACAACAGGTGTATGATTAAGTCAGAGTTCAGACCCACATTCCTGACTCCCAAATCTTGGCCCCTTTCCTCCATACTACAGATTGCCATCTGCCTAGAATATAATATCGTCCTCATTATGACATAAATTCCCAAATGAAATGCTGGCCAGATCACATCCTCTCGGGTAACATAACTACATCATAAATTAAAAGCCCAATTAAAGAACATAGCCTTGTAACTGGGCCTTACCACAGTCTCCTGAGACCAAGACACAGAGAGGAGAGCCCTTTCAAAGTCAAGGGCTATACATGCTGGAAATTACATAGAAATCTTCTTATCTCTATGAAGACCTGTCAGACTATAATTACTCAGCTAACTCCTTTCTCTTAGGGTCATCTGGGCCCCTGTTCCCAGCTCATCTGAGTTAGAATCATGCCCAAACCCCAGCTCTTTCTCTATTCTGAGGATGTGGTTAATAGTCCATTCTGCAGTGTAGACAACACAAGTACATCTAGGCTTTGAAATACATTAACATTAAGAGTGTGGGAACCCCATGGAAAACACTGTCCCCATGGTTCAAAGGGTAAACTGAAGGGACTGTGTGCCAATGGCCAGAGGCCAGAGGATGCCTCTGAGCCCCATACAGTGCTTATTTTCCTGGTGAGGAGAGGAAAGTGGAAGTGAGGTGAGGAGAAGGGGAGGGGACGGCTTGACTGTGGGCTGATAATTTTATTTCTGTTATCCCATCCCCAGCAACCAATGCCCAGAGCAAGGTAACTCCAGGATCCCTAGACCATTAGAGCTACTACTTCCTTGTCTAAACATCCCCTGCAGTGTTTGTGTTGTTCCAGCTGGCTGTAGGGATGAAGAGCTGCTGTGTGTTCTAGTCCCTTTCCATGGCACAGTTGAGCTGCAAAAAATGCATCCCCTCTCCAAAGAGCGGGCCCTTGATTCAGCCTGGTCCACAGACAATGATGACCATGGCCCCTCCACTTCAACAAAGTCTTCTTCTAAGCCTGTCCTGGGTTCACCAGCTCAGAGGACCTGAGCAGACAGGTCTGGACGAGTCCTTCAGCTTTCATCTGCGGGGACTACCTCATTCATCCAGTGTCTCCTCACCAATCCCAGTGATGCCCCCTTCTTACCCTCTCAAGACCTGCCCAGATGTGGAGGACAGAGAAATTACGGGAAATAGAGGTAAAACACATTTCGCGGCAGAATCCCTGCTCAGTAATAGAAAGCTATCCAACTAGCAATCGCGCTTCCAGAAACGTCACTGGCACAGAGGAGAGAGTTTTGCAGCTGCCTAGCGGAACCTGAGCGCTCCCACCTACCTGTCTCCCACCGCAGGACTCCCCTGTCTCACCTCCTCAGGCCCAGGTCCAGCTCGGGGTTCCCCAGTTCTCTTCTAGTCTTCCTCAGCGGCCAACACTGGCAGCGAACGATGGGCGGACCGCGGAGTCCGTGGCACCTGCGAGCTGAGTCTCAGGTCCCCACTGCGAGGCTGCCTGGAGGAGGAGCGAGAGGATGCTGCCCTCGCCGCGCCGCCAAAGCCGCCGCCGTGGTGCTGATGCGGTTGCTATGGTTATGGAACTCCGCAGCTGCCCCCTCTTGGTGCAACAGCTGCCGGTCCACCACGGTCTCCAGGCAGCCCCAGTAAGGCGCCCGATGCAGGGTCGTGAATATGGTCGGGGAATTCTCCCGCTGCCACCGCCACCGCCAAACAGAAACCAGCCTAGAGCCGGCGCCAGAGCCCTCCCTGGGTCTCGGGCTCCGCTCACCTCGGTCGCCCTTGCTGCTCTCCTTCCCCTCCGGGACGCGGCCAGACTCCAGCGCCGCGCAGCGCGCCCTCGCGGCCTGGAGAGCCCGCCCAGCCGCTCCCGCCGCGGGGCTCCCGCAGCGCTGCACCGCGGAGGCTGCACGACTGCCTGGGCGGCGCTGCTCCAGCTCCCCCACCTCCAGACGGCCGGGACAGCCTGGGCTCCCTGTCTGCCCTGCGGCCAAACCCCTCCCGCTCGCTGGCTAGCTCGCTCGCCCGCTCGCCGGCTCTCCTGCCAGCCAGCCTGGCCTGTGGAGGGCGCAAGCTGCTGGACCAGATGCCTGGCCCTCGCCAGCCCGGGCGGGCCGTGAGCATGCTCAGTCTCCACGCTAGGACCATCCAAGAGCTGCAAGAATGGGATGCAGCTGGAAGGAAAACGTCCTTTTCAGACCCGGGGGAGAAGGGTATTACACTTGGAAGAAGAACGGGGCAACAAGTAAGCCCAAGAAAAACTGAAAGCGCTTTGTGACCCATGCCACCAATGCTAAGTAAAGGGTGGCCTCCTGCAACCAGCTCACCCACCATTTAGAGATCTGCTTCGTGCTGGGCACTGGGGGATCACGGGGTGCAGATTTGGCCCACGGAGGAAAGGGAGACAACGGGGAAGTGAAAGTCTATCCCTGTCTACTGGCCATGACTGGCCTGCAGTTTACAAGGGGACTCATCATCTCACCACCCCTGTGACAAGCTCTCATGGCACACTTGTTACAGGTGACAGAACAGCCTTAAAGGTGGAACCAAGGCTGAGAGTTGCAAGTCCAGTGTACCTTCCATTAGACAAGGCTGTACTAACACCAGTGAGAGCCCCGGGTTGTTCTGAGCAATTAAGAGTGTGGGTCGCACTCCTGAGTGAGCTGTGGGAAAGGCAGCCGGAGAGACCGGACAAGTACAACCTAGCAGGCAGGACTGAGCGGAGAAGAATATTCCAGAATGAGAGAGGACAAGCAAAAGCCTCAAAACTAGACAGGGAGGGCTGGGTTTTGATCCATATGGGCCATCCAGTATGGCTGAACAGACTGAGCTGGCAAACTGACATCATCTTGGGGCACACCAAGGGCTGTACCACTGAAGAGAAAGTGTTGGACTTGAACTTGAACACAGTGGTCCCACCAAAGGATTCAAAGCAAGGGTAAGGCTGGATGGCCTAGTTGGCCATTGTGGCTGTGGTGTTGTTAAGGCTACTGAAAGAGGTACCATCAGGGGCTGCTGGCACAGAGGCCGGAGCAAATGGCCCATCTGCTGATCTTCCCATGGCATCTAGCCAAGCCTGGAAGAGTGTTTATCCCCAGCAAACACTGCAAGAATGGATAACAAATGAATATTTATTTCTCCATAGAGGAAAATGAGTGCCCTTCCTTTGCAATTGTTTGTCCTTGAAATAAGAACAAAATCACATGCATTTATTTTGCATTTAGTCTCATGCAATCTTGGAAAGTCAATGTAGGTCCCTCATGTTTTTCTCTGCATTTGCTGCTCTCTAGCAGAGTGGGATCGTGCTTTGCATGTACTAGACTGTGTTTCAATCATCTGGGCAAGAAAGCTCCATTATTTACTAACTGAAAAGGCGAAACGAGAATGTTGAAAACAAGGAAAGAGACACTCATGCAAATTCATGCTTTATTGTCTTCTTTGGCCTTAGAAATACAGCAAAGGCTAGGCAAGAAACTTGAAGAGATAGCCCTTAGCTGTAAAGAGCAAGTTTGGAGTGTGGATAAGACTGTCAAGGTGCACGTCTGTAAAACATACTTTTGGAGGAGAGACAATATCTCATGTAATCCAGTCTCAAATTTTCTACGTAACCAAGGCTAGCCTTCAACTCCCCCACCTCCTCACTCTTTCTCTTGAAAGCTAGGATTATAAGCTTGTGTCACCACATAACACAGATTACATGTGCACACACATGTATGTATCCTCAATGAAGCTTGGGATACCCGTTTGTAACATAGCATATGTCTGAGTTGAACATGTCACCAACCTTCTTCCCTGTTCCCTATGTGGAAAAATTGTATTATTAATTATATCTGTGAAGTCTTCCTTTTCTTTTTTCTTTTTTTAATTAATTTTATTTATTTCTGTATGTGTACGAATGTACTGTCTGCATGCAAGTTTATGCACCCGTGTTGTGCAATGCCGTGGAGGTCAGAAGAGGGCCTCAGATTCCCCTGGAACTGGAGTTCTCCTGGAATTGGAGTTTTGGAGTTTCAGACGGTTCTCAGCCGCCATGTGGGTGCTGGGGATTGAACCCGGGTCCTCTGTAAGAGCGGTCGGCGCTCTTAACCTCTAGGCCATCTCTCCAGCCCGAAGTCTTCCTTTTCAAACCCTGCTCTTGGATCAACAAGCGTGGCACCCATTAATCTTCTAGCTAGACTAATAGTCTCTGTGTCCAAATATCCTCTGATCTTACTCCCTCCTTGTTGGTAGGCCCATGCATGGTCACTCCTTAGACAGTGCATTTGTTCTGTGCATTTAATTGTCAACTTCACCCAATCTACAGTCATCTGGGAAGAGAGCCTCAATAAGGGATTATATAGATTGGGTTAGCCTGTTGGCCTGTCGGGGGAGTAAGGGGGTTGATTATATGTATTAAGATAGGAAGGCTTGTACACACTGGGCAGAATCATTTGCTAGGCAGGTTACCTTGAACTGTATAAGAGTAGAAACCATGCTGGCTGGGGGTGGTGGCGCACACCTTTAATCCTAGCACTTGGGAGGCAGAGGCAGGTGGATCTTTCTGAGCTCAAGGCCAACCTGGTCTACAGAGTGAGTTCCAGGACAGCTGGGGCTACAGGGCTACAGGGCTACAGGGAGACCCTGTCTTGAAAAGACCAAAAAAAAAAAAAAAGAAGAAGAAGAAAGCATGCTGAGCACAAAGTATGCACTCATTTGCTCTCTGTGGCTGATTATAGACATGATGGGACCAACTCCTCAAGCTATTGCAGCTGTGATGTTCCTACTGCGGTGAACTGTATGCTGAAAGTGAGAGTTAAATTAAACCATTTCCCATTAGTTGATCTCCTCAGGGTATTTTATCAGAGCAATGGAAGATGAAACTAAGACAATTCCCAAGCCTGACAGGAGGCCCTGACAATGCAAATAGTCTCTAAGGAAAGGCCCGTGGTAGACCTCAGTAGAACTGAGGGAATGAATCCACCCCATCAAATCACAGAAGGCAGAAACTTCATATGATCCAAGGCTCCCTAGCCCCTCTGGCTTCCTTCATCTCAGAGCATCTCATAAAAGCCAGCAGTCAGTTCTGCAATGTGATTATCTTTAAAAGTTATTGATGATAGGTAGGGGACCCGTGAGAATTCTAAGTCTGGCTTATCAGGGGCTGTAGGTGTTGATGCAGCTCAAGAGATAGGTGTAGTCTTAGGTTTATGATTTTGGTGAGCAATCAGATAGGATAAGAGGACATTGTCTTTGTGACAGAAACTGAGATACTTAACCTCAGGGCTGGTAGGTGGTGATAGCCCCTTTGGAAGCCAAAGTACAAAAACATAGTCTGGGATGCTGAGCCCCAGATTATCTGGCTGAGGTTGGCTCTGAAGTGAAGGGGAAGTAGCTGTCCTCCCTGGCACAGAGGCTGAAGACTCCTCTGGGAGAGCGGAGTTCCAGCAGAGCAGGCCAGCAGTTCCTGTTGGGAGGCAAATTTTCAACAGTGACATCCAGCGGTACCCAGAAGCAACTACCATGTGGGGCTCCCAGACTCCAAGCTCTGCAGGTCTGTAGAGAAGGTCAGAGTAGCCTCCCATCAGACATGTACAGTTTCCATGTGGCTTCAGGTCAGCTAGAAAGGAACAAGACACCCCCCCACACAAAAAAAAAGAAACATGTGGAATGATTCTGTGAACCAAGATTTAAGGCCTGGCATTCGGAAGACTGGAAGGTCTGATTCCAACAAAACTCCTGTGATCTCTAAAACCTAGGTAGGACGCCTGTGAGCTCCATTCGGCCTCCAGACCTCAGCCTCCATGTTAATCACTTCGTGAGGTCTTCCCAGATTTACAGGATACTTAAATTTCCTTCTGCTGAGCTGCCTTCAGAGCTTCATAATACTCAGCGATGTTTTCTACACTAGACTGAGAAGTCTTGGGATGAAGTCCTTAAATAAAGAATCTGTGCTTTGTTCTTTATCCAACTTAGAACTTAGTTTGTAGAATAAACTGCAGGTGTTTAATAAATTTGAAATATTTGAGAGGGAGTGGGGGAAAATGTAGGAGGGGTTGGAGAGGGAAATCGGAGGGGCAGGATTATGTGTATACGTAATTCTCAAAAACAAACAAGGGGCTGGAGAGGTGACTCAAGATTAAGAGCACTGCCATGGCTTCAATTTCCATGTCAGCTAACAACAGTTTGTAACTGTAGTTCTCATGACTTCTGTGGGTACCATACAACGTGGGTGCACTTACACACATGCAGGCATTACACTCATACACATAAAATAAAAATAATTTAAAAAATTTAAATAAACAACTGTTAAAATATATTATTTGAATAGAATTGAGATTTTCTTCTCATAGTTCTCTTCTTGCCAACACACATAAGAAGGTTATTTTTTAAACCTGTTTGTACACATTCAATGGCTATGTTTGAGAACTGATGAAAGGATGGTTTGATTCCTCTCAGGGTCAGCTTGGTTGGCTCATCACTGGGCAGTGCCATTGGAAGAGGTAACTGTTAACATTTGGGGCAGCTCTTTGGCCACATGGCAGTTCAGCTATGGCACTCCATGGGTTTTTTAAAACCATACTCTACTCTAATTTCTTTATCCAGCACACATGTAACTGTGACCACAGTGAGGCCAGGGTAGCATGATTACCAGCCCCCAGCATTGTCTTAAACACTATATTGAACCTCATGGCCCCTTCACTGTAACCTGAAAATGGGCTAATTTTGAGGAAACCGAACCAAAAAGTAGACATGGCTAAATTCACACAGCTAAAGGAGCTAAGTATAGATTTGGACAGTGAGTCTTTTTTCCTTCCAAGGCACCAGCACCCTAGGGTGCCTTGTAAGGTTTGCTTTGCCTGGTGAGGGTTATGTGTATACATCATATATGTGGCTTACTACCATTCTACAACCCAGGGCTCTCAACCTCACCATTTTTGAATGTTGCAGACAGGCAATCCCTTGTCCTGTATACTGGAGCAGGTCCCACAGCACAGCATGCCAGAACTGGGCCCACTAGGTGCCTACTAGAGGACCTCGCCACCCTCATGTTACCCATCTCCAGATATTAACAAACATCCCCACAATAGTCAAAAGAGCAGAAGTGACATTATCACCCACATGAGGAAAGACTGGTCAACCTGCATGTAAGCATCTTCTCTTCTATCCAGGGAACTGTAAACAAAAGAAATTGACAATTGTGTAGTACAGAAAGTAATGGCTGGCTTCAGAGAGCAACTGGGTCATGAAGTTCTCTCTGAAGCTTCCATCAGCAATGTCATATCAGATTATCCAGGCTCATGAAATGGACTGTCATTTTATGTCACTGAGACTTGGCTTTGCTGTATATGTGTCACAGAGTGGCCCATTCTAAGAGAAGCAGTGACACAGGCTTCCAAACCTACCCAGAGCTCCCCAAGTATACTATGACATCTTGTGATACAAGAGGAAACTGAGGCACCGCTGACTAATAAACCCGTTCTAACCTAGAATGAGCCAGAGCTAGGATATGGTCAGACCTTCACACTGAGAAAGTTTAATAAAGGTCTGAGTAATGAATGGACTGTGGATGGAACCAAAGCAGAGAAGTTATGTATTTGTTATGCTTAACGATGCCCCATTGTTTTTATGCTGAGAAAGATTTGCTAACGAAAAAAAGAGAGATTGGTTGATAACAAATCATTTGTGCATTTGAGAACATCAGCAACTTCGAAAACCAAGGAGGGGGTCTTTTGAGTTGACAGTGAAATACATTAAAAATAAGAGTTCTCGTTAAGTCATGAGCTAATGATGTTTTCAACTCCATAAATTATTCTGAAGATATATATATAGTATATATATTATATATTATATATATATATATATATATGCCATCTTCCAAGATTGGCAAATCATTCCATTAAATGACGACAGCACTTTGGGGACAAATTCTTCCTTTCGTAGGGAACACAGCCTTGGGAGTTGTCCAGGGCATTCTCACTTCTGATCAAGCTGTTGGGACTTCAAAAATGTTTCTGTCTGCAGAAACTGTAGGCCCTGTTCCAAGGCATTCCCTTGGTGAGTTATAAAGGAGGGAAAATTTGTCTTGAGCACCACGTTTCCTCTTCCCTGTTCTCAGAGACTTACTTCTTCCTGTCTGTGATAGGATCTGACTCCTTTCACTTCAGGATGGTCCAAGGCATTTGATGGAACCATGGTGTACAGGTGTCCTGCTAGGATGCCGTCACCTAACATGCTCCAGGCACTTCCTGGGGTGGGGGTGGGGTTCTGGTTTCTTCCAGACTCTACAATCTTGTGTTGTCTCCTTGGCTACAAGGATATTGTGGTTCACCTATAAGGACTCAGCAACTTTCTGAAATGAGTGCAGAGAACTTGAACCTTACTGTAGTTCTGTATCTGCTACTAAAGAGCTCAGTGACCCTCTGATCCTATTTCCCTGTTCTCAAAATGGTTGGGACTTTTAAGTAGAGAGCTAAACCCCCATTAGTTGGACATATGCTATCTGTAACTGCTTTTACGCATTGCCTTTTCTGGAATGAAAACATTACATATTCAACTCACAATTTACTAAGTAGAATATTTTCATTCACATAAGTTCTCCTTTCAGTCAAATCTAACTGGACATATTTTCTAATAAAGAGGCTTTTTGTTTAAGAAGGGGGTCTCCCTATGGCCCCAACTGGCCTGGAACTTGCTATGTAAACCAGATTGGCCTCCATCTCACAGAGACTCAGCTGCCTCAGAAGTGCTGGGGTGAAAGGCATGTGCCACCATGTCCAGTAAGAAGAGGCTTTTAAGATAATAAGCTGAGGAAAGAACATTTCCAAATCAACAAAATTAGAGAAGAAAAAAGAAACATCACAACAGGCAGAAAAATTTAGACAATCATATGGGAATATTTCAAAAATGTATACACTACAAAATTTGAAAACCTAAGAGAAATGGATGAATATCTGAAATCATGGAACTCACCAAAACTTAACCAGGAAAATATCTAAGGCTTAAACAGACCCATAATAAATGAGGAAATTAAAACCCTGATTAAAAAGCTCCCAACTGAAAAAAACCCAGGCCCAGATGGATTCAAAGCAGAATTCTACAAGACATTTAAAGAAGACCTACAGCCACTACTACTCAAATTATTCAAGAGAATAGTAACAGAGGGAAATCTCCCAAATTCCTTCTATGAAGCCAGAATCACTCTAATACCAAAGCTAGGCAAAGATACAACCAAAAAAGAAAACTATAGATCCATTTCATTAATGAATATAGATGCAAAAATTCTCAACAAAATACTTGCAAACTGCATAACACGCATACATAAAAAAGATCATCCACCATGACCAGAGATGCAAGGGTGGTTCAACATATGTAAATCAATAAACGTCACAAAGCACATAAACGGAATAAAAGACAAAAATACATGTCATCTCAATTGATGTGGAAAAGGCCTTCAACAAAATTCAACATCCCTTCATGTTTAAAGTCCTAGAGGGAACTGGACTGGAGGGAACATTCCTCAACATAATTAAAGCCATATACAACAAACCCACAGCTAACATTATCCTAAATGGGGAAAAATCAGAAGCATTCCCCTTAAAGTCAGGAACTTTAAGGCTGCCCCCTACCTCCACTCCTTTTCAATAACATGCTTGAAATGCTCACAAGAGCAATAAGACAAGAAAAAGGAAATTAAAGGAGTACTAACTGGAAGGGAGGAGGTCAAACTATCCCTTTTTGCACATGACATTATAGTTTACCTAAGGGATGCCAAAAACTCTAACAGAAAACTCTGATAAATGAGTAAAAGTTTCAGTAAAGTAGTGGGATGCAAAATTAACCTAGAAAAATCATTAGCCTTTCTTTATACCAATAGCAAGCAACTGAAGAAGGAATACAAGACTTTTCCATTCACAATAACCTCCAAAAACAATAAAATATCTAGGAACAAACGACCAAAGACACTAAAAATCTCTACAATGAAATTTTTAAACCCCTGAATAAGGAGATTGAAGAAGACACCAGAAGATGGAAGGACCTCCCATGCTCATGGATTAGAAAAATTAATATAGTAAAAATGACCATCCTGCCTAAAGTAATATACAGATTCAATGCAATCCCAATTAAAATCCCCATGAGCTTCTTCACAGACCTAGAAAAAAAATCCTAAAGTTCATATGAAAAAACAAAAGACCCCAGATAGCCAAAGAAACCCTGAGCAAAAAGAGCAATGTAGGAGGGATTAATATACTAGACTTCAGAACTTCAAACTATATTACAGAGCTATAGTCATAAGAATAGTGTGGTACTGAGACAAAAACAGATCCATAGATCAGTGGAACAAAATTGAAGATCCAAACTTGAGCACATGCAATTTCAGCCACCTCATATTTGACAAACCAGCCAAGAAGACTCAATGGAGGAAAGACAACATCTTCAGCAAATGGCGTTGGCAAAATTGGATCAGTACTTGTAGAATAATAAAATTAAACCCCTCCCTCTCACCCGGTACAAAAATCAATTCCAAATGGATCAAAGACCTCAACATGAAACCCAAAACTCTAAATGTGGTAGGAGAAAAAGTTGGCAGCAGCCTACAAGACATAGGCGTTGGAAAAGGCTTTCTAAATCATACAACAGCTGCAAAAAAAATAAGGTCAACAATTGACAAGTGGGAACTTATTAAACTTAAGAGCTTCTGTACAGCAAAAGAAACAAAGAAGGGAAGACAAATTCCACAGAGTGAGAGAAAACCTTCATCAGTGATACTTCTTACAGAGCATTAATATCCAGAGTATATAAACTACTCAAAAAACAAAGGAGTAGGAAAACAAATGATCCATCAAAAGATGGAGTAAAGAGCTAAACAGAGACCTCACAAATGAAGAACTAAAGGTGGCTGAGAAACATCTTAACAGTTGTTCAACATTGCTAATAATTAAGGACATGCAAATTAAAACCACTTTAAGATTTCATCTTAGTCCAGTAAGACTGACTATGATCTAGAAAACAAAGGATACCAAATGCTGGAGAGGTTGTGGGGAAAGGGGAACACTCATCCACTGCTGGTGGGAATGCAAACTCGTACAACCCCTATGGAAAGCAGTGTGGAGAACTCTTAAAAACTGAAAATGAGCCCACCACCTGACTCAGTCATTCCTGGGTGTATACTCACAAGACTCATCCTACCACAATGATACATGCACAACTATATTTATTGCAGCTCTCTTCACAATAGAGAAGAGGTGGAAGCAAACTAAGGTATCCTTAACCAAGGAGTGGATAAAGAAAATGGCTTCACCTACACAATGGAATTTTAGCAGTGGTAAAGAAAGATGACATCATGAACTTTGCAGGCAAATGGAAGGAACTCGAAGCCATTATGTTAAGTGAAGTAACACAGTCCCAGAAAAACAAATGATGTATGGTGTCCCTCATTTGTAGATCTTAGCACCAAATCTCTCTTTATAAGGCAAACTGAATAATTCCTTTTCTTTTTTTTCCTTTTTTTTGTAAATATAATACCTGATGTTACTCATCATCTTGCTATGTAATATAGGAATGTAAAGTAATATTATTTTCCTTTACCTGAATGCAACTCTTCTGTCAAAATGTGAATCCCTGTACATGTTTTGGGATTGAAAAAAAAAAGAAGAAATACTACTCCAAAATAAATAAATAAAATAATGACATAAAAGAGTACGCCCACATATTTCTTTCTCTTGCCTCTACACTGTTCTGAATTTTACCACATATGTGTCATGTAAAATATATTTTAGTAAAAATAAATTTCATATATAAGGTCTGTGTGTTTCCCTTCCTTTTGTGGACTTACTTCTAAGAGCCAGTTATATTGCATGCTAACAACTCATACATTGTTATTGTTGTCTAATATTCCCTTATAAGAATATTGCATAACTCAGAGTCTCTGCAGTTAAGGGATATTTAGGTCCTACGTGTACACACGTTTCCACTACCTCCCTGAAGGACCGTATACGTGTTAGAGCATCCATATTTAGGAAGGCAATGACTGAGTTATAGAACACAAACATGTCTGAATTTACTGGGAAACTCCACATTGTCCTTATTATTGTACCATTTTACACATTTTCACCAGAGGTATGAATTCCTAGAGCATACTGTCCTCCTAACAGCTGAGATGACCAAACTTTGATTTTTCCAGTTCAATGAATGTTAATTTACATATTTACATTTTTTTCTGATTACAAATGATATCAGATCTTTGTGAATGAAAGTTCCCAGAAAAATACTGCATCTTGGACTGAAGTTCCTGTAAGGCTGACCAATGACTGTGGAGAGTTTACAATGTTGAAGATCTAGACCCTATTTACAATTTATCTTGGGCCATCTTTAGCCCTTAAATAGCCTACTTCTGTTCCTGACATAAAGTCTTGTAACTAACAGACAAAAATAAATAAATAAATAAATAAACCTTTAGGAAAGTAATATATATATATATATATATATATATATTATTGTCTTTTTGAGACAGGGTCTCCCTGTAGCCCCAGCTGTCCTGGAACTCACTCTGTAGACCAGGCTGGCCTTGAACTCACAAAGATCTGCCTGCCTCTGCCTCCAGAGTGCTGGGATTAAAGGCAGAAAGTATCTTAACAAAGCCCTAGCTCCCACCAACCAAGGCTAAGAATGCATCTAGTATCTGAGACCTATAGCAGAATCCCCTGCTTTGCAGTGACCTGCCTGCCGAATGTCCCCACCAATGTATTTGAACAATATACTGATTTATGCCTTTCTTTGTTCTCTTACTCTAAAAAGTTCATAAAATTGCAACATCACTGGAGCATGATATTTGGGGAAGCCTAAATCTGTCTTCCTAGGCCATGATCACTCATCTGTGGCTCTAGGACAAAGCACCTCCTTCATTCCTTTGAAGTGAGAACAGTTTCTTTCATGGACATCTTTTTGTACATTTACTGGCCATTCTCTGAAAAGCTTTCTGACTTGATTCTTAGTTTGGGATCATTTGTCATTTTCTATGGGTTTGTAGTTCTTCATATATTCATTGGTGGCTTATGTTTAGGTGTTCAAATATCTTCTCGGAACATGTGGCTAGCTCTTGTTTTCCCACATTCTGCTGGTTTCTTAATGAGTGAGTGTCTTCTTATTGTTAAATCTTTCCTTACACATTATCCTGGCTTTGTTTATTATGTTCATGCTCCTTAGAAGCACTTTTCTCTTCCATTAAGCTCCTTCCATGTATTTTGTCTTACTTCAGTTAACACACCTGGAAGAGGGAACCTCATTTGAGAAAGTGTCTCAAATGGACTGTGGCTGTGGCTGTCTTTGAGGCATTTCTTGCCAACTGATATAGGAAGGTCCAGATGGGCACGGGCTGCATAAGAAAGACAGCTGAGCTAGGAAAGCAGAAGCAAGCCAGTAAGCAACGTTCTGCTATGGTCTCTGCATTGGTGCTGACTGCCCTGCCTTGAGTTCCTTCCCTGACCTCCCTACTGATACATTGTGACCTGGGACGTGTAAGGTGAAATAAGCCTTTTCCTCCATGAATTGGTTTTGTGTTTTATCACAGCAACAAACAAGCTATTGCATTTTATATCATATATACATATATGAACACACAGTTAAATACACTCATATTATTCATAAGCCTTTGCTGTTCTTCTTTAAAGTCTTTTGCCCAGTTAAACCACACTACACATTCTGTAACCATCCTTCTGGCTCTAACCAGACTGCCAGGGGTAAGGTTTTCAGACAAAGAGGCTGACTCTGGGCTTGCTAATTTTCTCCATTAGTATGCTGGTTCTTTTCTTCCATAAAACTATGCCACTCTTTGTAATCCTCAAGTTTCATAATAAGCTTTGTTATCTGTTAGGGTTGTCCACACACCTGGTTCTTCCTTGGAGTATATCAGTTATTCCAGACAACACAGGATTCCAGGAGTCTGGATGGAAGGGACAACGATTGCTTTTTCTTTTCTAGTTTTTCAAGAGGCTCTGTTAGGTTCCATGACAATGCTATTTAGCCTTTTTTTCTTGTTTAAATTACATTGAATCTGCAAAGAATTTGGGGGTGACTTCAATACTGATGAAAATAACCATATATTTCTTTCAGTTGTCTATTTAATAATTTTCTCCTTAATCCATTTGTACTTTTTAAATTTTTTATTACTTTAATTTTTATTTTATGTGTACGAGTCTATTACCTGCATATGTGTAAGTGCACCCATGTTGTACAATGCCCACAGAAGTCAGAAGAAAGTGTCAGATCCCCTGGAACTGGAGCTCTAGATGGTTGTTAGCCACCATGGGGATGCTGGGAATTGAACCCAGGTCCTCCTCAGTGTTCTTAATCACTGAGCCATCTCTCCAGCCCCACATTTGGAATTAGTTATTTACACCTAACTATGTATATTTATGCCATTTTTTATTAATTTTCTAATTATATTCTAAGTAATGGGCTTAAGTATTTCTTTTTATGGATCCTTCTCTCCTTCTGCCAGTCTGTCTCCTGTTGGTCTTCTCCTTCCCCTCCCACTCTGTTTCATGTCACATGTAACCTATTATCTGATTCCTGTTCTCAAGATCTCTTTGTCCCCTCCCATAGTCACCTTTCTAGCTTCATGAAAACACCTGCCCCCCCCGACATATGCAAGAATTAAATCTAGGCTTTCTTTGTATGTGAGTGAAAACATGCAGTATTTTTCATTTTGGATCTAGAAAACTTCTAACATAATAATTTCCATTTCTGTCCTTCTTGTTTTAAGCATGTCCCTTTAAAAATAAAACCTTTGCTGGAGGCAGAGACAGGCCTAGGAAGCTCAGGCTAGACAGGTCACAGGCCATAGGGAAGAGCCTAATACTATTATTCTCCTAAGTTGATATACTATTAAATCGACTCCTAGTAACTTACTGTTGTTCTCATAGACTAATGCATCTCTCAACTCTCAGCAGAAAAAGTTTCCTTATGCAGCAGCTGCTGACTAACATAGAGACCCACAACTGGCCAATGTGCAGAGGGTAAGAGTCTACAGAGTGCTGACCCCTGAATAGACGCCTGTATCAAAATTCTGGATCCCAAGATTTGAGGATCATTGTAGAAGATGGGGTGGGAAGACTGCAGTGGATAAGCACAGGGAAACAGCATTGTAGACAGCTGGGAAGTGAATGAACAGCCATGGGGACAGCACGCATGAATCCTGTGTCAACTCAAGGTACAAAATCTTAGCATAGACTTGGCGAGGCGGATTAAAAAGCAATTTTACCTCAGGAATTATTGACCAAGAGACAGAGAATTAGTCTCATTTAAGGGGCAAACTTTTGGTAGGTTGACCAGATTTCAGTTGATGGATCCACTCTTGACTCTATAGGGCTCCCCAGATAGGTAGATAGAGGGTGGAGGCTGGGTTACATAGAAATGACAGAGCTGGTCCGGCTTGGTGGCACATGCCTTTAATCCTAGCACTCCGGAGGCAGAGGCGGGTGGATCTTTGTGAGTTCAAGGCCAGCCTAGTCTACAGAGTGAGTTCCAGGACAGCTGGGGCTACAGGGAGACCCTGTCTTGAAAAGACAAAAAAAAAAAAAAAAGAAAAAGAAAAAGAAAGAAATGACAGAGCTGAAAGCAGAAAGAACTCTTGCCTGGTGGGGATTATTTGATTTAAAAGAGAGGGGTGGGATTTGCCTACCTAGAAAGAGAGTTGGAGTGAGGTTTTAAAAATATATTTTAGGGCTGGAGAGATGGCCTAGCAGTTAAGAGCACCGACTGCTCTTACAGAGGACCCGGGTTCGATTCCCAGCACCCACATGATGGCTAAGAACCGTCTGTAACTCCAATTCCAGGAGAACTCCAGTTCCAGGGGAATCTGAGCCCTTCTTCTGACATCCAAAGCATTGCACGACATGGGTGCACAAACCTACATACAGACAGTACATTCATATACATAAAAAATAAATAAAATTTAAAAAATTTAAAAAATAAAAATAAAATAAATAAAATAAAAATATTTTTATTTATTATTTTTATTTTATGTGCATTGCCTGCATGAATGTAAGTGCACCTGCAGAGGTCAGAAGAGAGTGTTGGATTCCCTGGAACTTGATGCATAGATAGATAGATAGATAGATAGATAGATAGATAGATGATAGATAGATAGATAGATAGATAGGATAGGTGATAGAATAGATAGATGATAGATAGGTAGATAGATAGATAGATGATCGATAAATAGAATACATAGATAGATGATAGATAACATGAAAATGTTATGGGGTTGTAGTGGGTATGCAGATGGAGGAAGAGATCTAAATTTGATCAATTAGTAAAAACTGAATAAAAAAAGAAAAGTTTTGAGGCATTGGGGCAGATAGAAATGCATTAGAGCATTTGTTTTTATTGACTATTTTCTTAATTCATATGGCTCTCTATAACAAAATACCACAAGCTGGGTCTCTACAACAAAATATTACAAACTAGTTAATAATTTTTTAACAATTCTAGAATCTAGAAAACCAATCAAAGTCCTTGCAGAAAATACAGAATCTGGTGTGACTCTGCTTCACTTCTGAGCTTCCTGTTTGTGTCCTTGGAGTGTAAAAGGGGCAGACTAGCTCCCTGGGGCCCCTAGAATGAGGGCACTCACCTCCTGTGCACCGTGCTTCACAGCCACCTCTCCACCCTGCCCCACAGCTGACACCAACACACTTGGGACTAGTTTTGAGTATATGAATTGGAATGGGATAAAGCACTTAACAATCATATTCATATAATTTATTGCTAATGCTCATAACTTCTCTACTGATTCATTAAGTTTGTTATGGAAGCAGTCATGATATCTGTGAATAATTATAGTTGTGAATGTTTTGTGCATTTTACAAATAATTTCTCCTCCGAGTCAGAGTCATTGTTCCCTGGCTGAGCGTAGAATATAGGAAGTGGTGGTGACCAGTCTTAACTGAATCCTCCTTTAAGAGAGAATGTGTCCAACAATTCAGTATTGCATTACAGTTTCATTATTTTAGCTGTAGATGCTCAGTGATTATCAATTTAAGGACATATTCTTTTATTCTTATAAACTTTGAAAATAATGTTTCCTGAAATTTTATCAAATATTAAGATAAGGGGGTTATTTTCTCGTCCTCTGTATTCATAAAATAGATTACATCGATGTGTTTACACTTGTGGAATGAGCACCCTTTGTTGACATATTTTTGCAAACACTGTTCTACTCAAATGACCACGGCTTTATTTAGAAATGTTTCATATTTATGAATGAGAGTCAAGTATAAATTTTCTTTGCACTCCAAACTTGTCTGGCTATTTTCTTGGCATGAGGAGTTTGACTCATTGATTCAGTTGCTAAATAGAAGAATAAAGTCACTAAGTGAAACTTCAGAGATGAAACAGCTTTTCAGAATTCAAACAACTAGAGTCTGTTCATAAGCTGAGAAGAAAGAGCAGAAAGGATGAGCTGGGGGTGTGAAGTGGAGGGAAAAACAAATGTGGGAGGTCCCAGGAAGTCAGAAAGAGGCTGGAAGGATGGAGGCTGGGTTACATGGAAATGACTGACAGAGCTGAACGCAGAAAGAGCTCTTGCCTGGGGCGTTATTTTAAGAGAAAGGGGGGTGGGGTTTGCCTGCCTAGAGAGACAGAGTTGGAGTGAGGTGTTTTAAACATATTTTATTTATTATTTTTATTTTATGTGCATTGCCTGCACAAATGTAAGTGTAGCTGCAGAGGTCAGAAGAGGGCGTTGGATTCTCTGGAACTGGAGCTAAAGATGGTCGTTAGCCACCATGAGGGGGCTGAGAATTGAACCCAGGTCCTCTGCAAGAGCAGCTGGTGCTCTTGACCATGGAGCCATCTCTCCAGCCCCTCAAGTACAGTTTTGAGCAAAGTAAAGAACAAGAGCTGGTGTAGAAAAATGAGAATCCAGAATATTGTGTTGGCTTGTTGTGAAGGGACAAGGCAGTAGCATGGATTCTAAAGCAGCTATAACTGCCTGGGTTAAGAGAGCTTGAGGTCTATGAATTAGGATAACGGTAAGATGCTGGTAGGAGACACAGGCCATGGTTACCTGGGATATGAATGAACTGGGACTGGAGATATGGATGGAAGTAAAAGTTTAAAAGGTTGAAATAGTGAGAAAGAAAGAGGAAGCTTACAGAGAGGCACTCTAAGAAGGATTTTTAAAAGACTGTCTTCTGGATAAGAGAGGGCCTTTGCAATCTGGAACACAGTGTACCTGTGGCTGCCAGTGGAAGACCTACACACAAAGGCACGAAAGGAGGATGGGGACCAACTGAGAGGAAAGGGGTAGCAGGAGTAGGATGATCCCAAGAGAGGATGGTGGGGTGAATATACTGTGTACACATACAGAGTAGGACGATCCCAAGAGAGGATGGTGGGGTGAGTATACTGTGTACACATACGGAGTAGGACATTCTAAGAGAGGATGGTGGGGTGAGTAAACTGTGTACACATATGGAGTAGGACGATCCCAAGAGAGGGTGGTGGGGTGAGTATACTGTGTACACATATGGAGTAGGACGATCCTAAGAAAGGATGGTGGGGTGAGTGTACTGTGTACACATACGGAGTAGGATGAGACCAAGAGAGGATGGTGGGGTGAGTATACTGTGTATACATACGGAGTAGGATGATCCCAAGAGAGGATGGTGGAGTGACTATACTGTGTACACATACAGGGTAGGATGATCCCAAGAGAGGATGGTGGGGTGAATATACTGTGTACACATACGGAGTAGGACGATCCCAAGAGAGGATGGTGGGGTGACTAAACTGTGTACACATAAGGGGTAGGATGATCCCAAGAGAGGATGGTGGGGTGAGTATACTGTGTACACATACGGGGTAGGACGATCCCAAGAGAGGATGGTGGGATGAGTATACTGTGTACACATACGGAGTAGGACGATCCTAAGAGAGGATGGTGGGGTGACTAAACTGTGTACACATAAGGGGTAGGATGATCCCAAGAGAGGATGGTGGGGTGAGTATACTGTGTACACATACGGGATTTCCAAAACTGAAACGGGAAAATAAAACAGATTTCCTGAAATACCATAACAAGAACTAAAACCAGGTGATCAGAAAGAAGAGGTCTGTGGGCCGCAGAATGGCAGCTAGTAAAGTGCTTTTAGTGCACGTAGGAGGACCTGAGTTTAACCCCCAGCTCTCATGGAAAAGGGACACTGATGCATATGCCTGCAATCCTATCAATGGGGAGGTGGACACTGAAAGATCCTTGAGGCTTGCTGGATATCCAGCTAGGTTAGGCACATCAGTAAGTCCCAGATTCGTTGACAGACCCTGTCTCAAAAAATAGAGTGGATAGCCATTTGGGAAGATATCTAATATTGGCCTTTGGCCTCCATGTATGTATACACACACATGCACACACACACACACATACACACATGCACACGCATGTAGGCATGCACAAATGCCTCCCCCCCCCGCATGAGCACATACACAAACATACAGAAATCAAAAGAAAGGAAGAAAGAAAGAAAAAGAGAAAGAAAAGATTAATTCAAGTTTGTGTGAGTGAAAGCTCCTCAGTTTGGAATCTGCTTAGGCATAGGTTCAATCCTGAGTTATGCCACAGGAGAGGAAATGGAGGAATCTTAGTGGCAATTCATGATGGAGCCAGGGATGCATGAAGTGACTACAGATAACTTCCTTCATTACACTTTGTTACCTGCTCTGTAGATTGCTCTGGAATTCACACATTTGTGCAAATTAATATTCATAACAGAAGAGTGATGTACATTCTAAAAGCATGTCAGATTTAAACATGAAAATATTACCCTCAGAGAAGGCTGAGGCACACTCACCTTACTCATCTATGAGATGGAATTTGATTCCAGGTCTCTCTCATTCTAGAATCTTTACAGTTGACCACAATTCCACACTGCTAGAGAGGCCAAGAAGTTGGGCACCTTGTTCCAACCACAGGAAAATCTCCCAGAGTAATAGTAGAGAAAGCTCAGGTGCCAGCAATTGGCAAAGTTGGAGCAGGTGGCAGGTGGGAGACAGTGGGAGAGATGCCAAGTATGCCATGTGGCAAGGACTGGGACCTGGAGCTTATACAGAACCAGAGTGTAGGGATCCGGGCAAGAGCAGATTTCCCTAGAGATGGTGACAGGAAAGAGCCAGGAAGTGTCCGCTAATAGAGCAGATCCTGATGGATCATCATTCAAACCCCCAGATAAACACTCATCCCCAAGGCTAAAACGTGATTTAAAACTCCAGGGTATGTGCAATTATATACAGGCTTCTGCTATGGGACCGTGAGCAGAGTCTCTGCCTTGAACGTCCCCAAAGAAGGAGACATTTGAACTGGGGCACAAGTGTTTCCAGAGAAGCTTATTGGGGTTTCAGAGGAAGCACAGGTGGGTCTTGCAGAATCTAAGGCCAGTCCGTAGTGGCTGGAACAAGGGGCGCTTGTGAGGAGGGGCTGGTGACACTGGGCCCTTGTGGCAATGAGGGTAGTAGAAAGAGATGGGTAGGGTGGAGTTCTAATGAGGATCTGGACGTCCACAGAGCTACAAAGCCCCAGGAAGTCACTGCCTAGCTTTGCCCACAAGACTTCACAGAGGAGGTGATGTGTGCACAGAATATGAAGAAATGTTAGATGAGTGGGTGACTGCTGAGCAAACAAGGGGAGGTGAGGAAAACACCCTCCTTCCATGAGGCAGGCAGGACTGAAATGTGTCTGAGAAGAGAGGTTCCGGCTCCCAGATGGGCTACTAAAAGGCAGAGACACACTCCCTTACTGAGGCAGCCTCCTCTGGTCTGGCTTAGGTGTCCCAATGACCCACTAGTGGAGGCTTCTGTGTTCTGCGTAAGCTTGCTGCAAAGTAAGCCTGGCCTGCCTGGCATGGAACTCTTCTGCATGCTGACGATAGCGTTAGTGATCCTGATCACTGATGATCCTGCAAACGAAGGTGGAATCTTCTCTAGTCGGAGTCCTTGGTGTGTTGTGAAATTCACAGGCAATCTTCCCAGCCTGGTGGTCTGTGAAGAGCATTTTGTTTTGCAGGTTTCTTACACAGATTACTTGAGGCTGTCTCCTCCTTTAAATTCCCAAAGAAAAGCAGAATTCTTGCTCTTCATATTTTAAGCATCCACCATCTATTTGTCAGTTCCCAGAGTGAGTGAGCGAACTGAGACTTTTCCTATTTAGTTTCTCTTTGTGAGAGGCTCTTTTTGAGGCAGGGTCTCCCTGTAGTCCCTGCTGGCCTGGAACTTGCTAAGTAAACCAGGTTTGTCTTGAACTCACAGAGTGGTAGGACTAAAAATGAGTACCACCATGCCCAGGCTTGTGTCTCTTTTGATCCTTACCTGCCAACTGTGTGCTGTTTGAATATTATTATGTAACATAATATGAACCCAGAAATTAAGAGATTTATCTAGGTAAACATAAGGAAGAGGAAAAGAAGGGAGAGGAGGAAGAAGAGGAGGAAGAGGAGGAGGAGGAAGAGGAGGAGGAGGAAGAGGAGGAAGAATAGGAAGAAGAGGAGGAAGAGGAGGAGGAGGAAGATGAGGAAGAGGAGGAAGAATAAGAGGAAGAGCGGTAAGGTATCATATGGATTTTTAGCTAGAAATCTTTTACCTGTGTTTGACTTGAGTTGGAGCTCAAGGGGGCTTTGTCATCCCACCTCCCCCACATGTCCAAAAAAAGAAAAATGAAAAGAAAGGAAGAAAGGAAGAAAGGAAGAAGGAAGGAAGGAAGGAAGGAAGGGAGGGAGGGAGGGAGGGAGGAAGGAAGGAAGGAAGGGAGGAAAGGCTCTGAAACAGCTTTTTTTCAGGTCTTCTCTGTAATATACAAAGGTGTGTGTTTCTTGTTGCTGTGACAAAATACCCAGCACTCTCAACTGAAGGAAAGGAGGGCTTACTTTGGCTAAAACTTGAGGACACAGTCCTCATGTGGGGATGATAGCAGCTTATGGGGCCTGTCACACTGCGGCTGCAGTTGGGACGTAGAGATACTGCTGCTCAGCCCACCTGTGCTGCAGTCTAGGTCCCCCACCCATGGATTGTGCAGCCAACATTTAGAATTTGCCTTCCCACCTCAGTGACCCAATCTAGGAACTCCTTCACAGAGGTGCCCAGAGACATGTTTCTATGGTGATTATAAGTCTCAGCAAGTTGAAAGCCAAGACTAGCAATCACAGTAATTGTTACCCTGGGTGTGTCTCATTCCTTCTTTTTTACCAAGGCCAACCACACTTCCTTTCCTCACAGCACCCTTCCAATCTGTCGGGCCATGATAAGACAGCAGACCTCCCATTTCCTTACAGGCATCTGGGACTTGGTGACCCCTGGACATACTACTGAACCAGAGGATGGCATTAAAATAACTTGCAATCTCCTCCCAGTTCTAATCTGTGCTGCGTTCAGTGGCCTCTCCTTCTGCAGTGCCTGGAGCCCCAGCCTCTCCTTCCATCTTCATATCACAGCAGAGCTAACACCTCAGGAGGTGACTCACATCCATGCTGCTTCAGGAAGAGGTGGAAATGATGGACAGGAGGAGGTTATCAGGCTCCTTTCAGTAGAGGGGACATGGAATGCTTCACCCTAGAGAATCCAGGAGGAAGCAGTAATACTGCATCTGTTCATTGCTGGGTCAAACCCAAGGGCTTGACTCTGTGGTCCTTATATTTTGAAGTCTCTAGGAACAAGAGAGACAAGGGCCAAGGAGGAAGTTCCCCAACTGTGAACACATCATCCCAACCCACATGGGTGGGCAGCAGAACACAGACTTGTTCAGGATGGTTCTCAAGTGTGTCACATTCAGCCTGTGTCTACCAAGCAGGTTTCAGAACAGGATACTTGGGCTAAGAATCTGTGGGATAATGTGTGTGATAGACCCTTTGACCTGACATGGCTGGGCATGACCTGAGAGTTTCAGAAGCACTCTGTAAATCACCAATTGCATTGTTAGTGCTGATTATCAATAAGATGCTTTCTGAGACATGATAGAGCTCATATTGCCTGGCACAATAGCCCTGGCAGCCAAACACATGTAGTGTCACCACTTCAGTCTGTGTTCCAGACTTTATGACCTCACACCACTCATGTCTGGTCAAACCTCCACATCTTTGCCTTCCTCTTACCTGCATGTTTGTCAGAACTGAAGACCACATCACACCTCTATACCAGGAGTGCTCGTCAATAGGGTAGCTGCCATCAAGCTGTCACAAAGTGACCTTAGATAAAGCCATACAAACCCAGACTGGCTCAGTCATCCCACCACTTCTTCCGGATGCTCATAACTTGGCAGTGTGAGCACATCTTGGATAGCTCTCCTTCCTTGCGTCCACTTGCAAACTATCCGGACAAACCACTGGGCGGCGATCTTACAAGGGGCCCTTTGCCTGCATGCCAGGGGGTGTGGCCACTGTATCATTTGCAGCAACAGAAATTGGGTTTGGGGGATTGCAATGTACAACAGAGGAGACCTATTAAACAAAATAAAAGAAATAAAAGATGAGAGGCTGATAGGCTCCCAGCCAACTATTTGAAAGATTCTTTAAGTGTACCTAAAAACAAAGTGTTCAACTAAGTGGAGAAATCTGATTTAGAAACCTGTTTTCTGGTGAGATTTCCCTGTCTGTGCAAGCCTCAGTGAACAAAACCAAACAGCTGGAAGATACACAAAGCAAAATGCTCTGAGTCCAAGGTATGCTTGATCTTCAATCTATACATTGTCCATATTCCAAATAGTGCAGGAAAATGCCTTCTCTTTGTCATCAAGGCAAAAAAAAGTGCAAATATATTATTTTATATAAGAGTGTTATGCCTGCAAGTATGTAAGTGCACCTGTGTCACAAAATGCCTGCAGAGGACAAAGAGAGAAGGTGTTGGACCTCCTGGACCTGGTGTTATGGACGGTTGTTAGCCACCATGTGGGTGCCTGGATTCAAACCTGAGTCTTTGAACCTAGGTCTTCCGCAAGAACAGCCACTGTTCTAACTGCTGATCCATCACTTCAGCCCTTATTTATTTTGAATTACCTTGATTCGAATGGTCCAAAGTTTTTATTCTAGATGTTTGCATTCTACTAGTGGCCCATTCTTCTAGTGAAAACATGGAACTCACGCTTTGGCTTTGTTGCTTCCATTCTTGGGACTCACCTGGAGCAGAGAGGGGATGGGAACCTGCAGGTGTGAGATGGTGGTGTAGGGGCTGTGGGAGACTCTTCCTCCCTGCCTGGCTGGGCACTGCAGTGTGATCTAACACACTGAATAATAAGGGGCTCCCAAGTCTGCTTTGTTGGAGCAGCTTGGACAGAAACAGCCCAGAGAAAACCAAGGACGGCAGGGTGTGGGACCAACAGACCCCAGTTCTTCTGGGCACAGTGCAAGACAATGTCTGAGTCAGACCCAGGCTGGGATCCAGGAGTAGAGTTGCTGCAGGACCGTCTTAAGAATGGGAACTGTTTGGGATCTGAGAAAAGTCCTTAGCAGGTCTTACTGTCCCAGGCTTTCCCCATCCTGTGCTAGCATTCTGTCTGTTCTGAGGAACAGAATGAAGCTCAGAGCATCCCTGACCTAAAGCCCAGCAGAGGCCTCTCTCTCTCTCCATCTCTCTCTCTCTCCATCTCTCTCTCTCCATCTCTCTCCTATTGTTGTTGGATAAGCACCTTAGAAGCTCAGCCTCTGGCCTCTGTCTTCATTTGTATGTTACTTCAGCTCTGCCTGCCTTTGGGGAGTTCTTTTTTTTTTAAACAGAATATCTTTCTTTTATATAATTTATTTATTTATTTATTTATTTATTTATTTATTTATTTATTATTTTTTATGTGTACGAGTATACTGTCTGCATGTAGGTTGGTGCACCCATGTCGTGCAATGCCGAGGAGGTCAGAAGAGGGCGTTGGATTCCCCTGGAACTGGAGTTAAAGACGGTTCTTAGCTGCCATGTGGGTGCTGGGAATTGAACCCAGGTCTTCTGCAAAAGCAGTCCGTGCTCTTAACCGCTGGGCCATTTCTCCAGCCCCTGGGGTGTTCTTTTAAGCAACAAAAGGACTAAATGATGGGCCCCATTAGGCCATCAACTCCCAACATGTGCAGCCTGTGATCTTCATAGTCCAAGCAAGTTTTCTGCTTCCTGACTTCATTATTCAGAAGTCCAAACCAGTCCTAAACAACAGTTTCCATTCAAATGTATCTTTGGAAGCTGTGAAGGCTCCAATTAAGATTTTGATGTCTAAAAGAAAATGCATACCATCTCTTCCCATGTAAAAGTAATTTACTAACATCCTACATGAAGGATTCTTTTCATTTAAAAGAAGAAATCGTAATAATAGATGATTGCTTTATGAATATGAAAATTATATATCTGTTGCATAATCAGCCATTTAATTGACACATCATTTCATTTCCCATGGAGTGTGTGGAGCAGATTGGAAACCATGTGACTGATTGTTCCTCTGCTTCTTGAAAAAGCAAGAGGAGTTATTTAGCTAAGAGTATCAGGAAATATCTAATTCAAATCCTCCATTATTTATTAAACACCTGCTGTATGCAAACAAATGATTGCTACAGAGTTCACACCTTTCAGGGTACCTGCTCACCATAATGAACTTCAAAACTCCTGAGACTCCTGGACAGATAATTCTAATGTTCTCTAAATTAAAATGTGAAGCATTAAAAACTGTTCCCAGAAACAAGAAAAGAGCTAAAGAAAACCAACTTTCTAGGATCAACCACGGGCACAGATTTTAAATACAGTGTTAATTCTCAGCACAGTAGTGTCTGAAACGTGAAATACTTAAACCACAAGAGGACCTCACTTTCCTGAATATAGTTTATAGAATCGAGAAGAGAATACTGTGGAGTCAAATGTTCACTTACAGTTTGACACTAAGCTGCCTCTCAGGTGAGTTATAAAGAACAGGGGCTTGTAGGGGTGGAGGGATGGCTCAGGGGTTAAGAGCACTGACTTACAGAGGGCACCATATGGCAGCTAATATCCCAAAGACACACGGAGTATGAAAGACCAGAAAATCAAGGTTTCTGGTTGGAAGAGGCTCCAAGTAATGGGGCAAGGGGACTTGGAAAGAAAGACCAGGGTTTGGGTTGAAAGCAATGGGGTAGAACATATTCCAAAAGGAAGCAGTAAACATGGAGAAGATGGCCGCATGGGCGAGGAGGCTTGTTACTACTTGTATGTGCATCTACGGAGTGGGCTGAAAGCAAGCTACAGAAGCTCTCTGACAAAGTGTGCTGTTTGGGGCCAGAATGGTGGCCCCTTTCAGGAGCCTGAGCAGAAATGACTATACAATAATTGAGCTCAGTTCACATTCTGTCTTTATCAAAAGAACGAGGTAGAGGCATAGTGTTAGTCTGGGTACAGCCAAGGGCAGTGGGTGTTGACCAGGTTTCAGGAATCATTTTTATGGAGCTCTGAAACTGGCTAGCTGAGGGAAGACTGATAACAGAATGAGCGATGGGATCTCTAAGGAAAAGAGTTAAAGAGACCCCAAAGAGCCTCATAATTCAGCCTTTACCAAAGAACAAGATCCCCAATTATAATAAATAAAAGCAAGGACACCCTATCAAACCTGAATTACAGGATGAGGATCTTTAGTATATTTATTGTAGTGTAATGATATTTATTTTTAGTGTCCCAAATAGTGCATGGAAATAAGGGCTTTCTGAGGTGCCTGTGAGTGAGCACTTTGTGTTTCATCCACCCGTGTATTCCAGACATACATAAACTCCCAGGATGTCTACCTGCACCCTTGACCACTGCTCACCCTGTAGCAATGGACTCTCCACTTACAGCTGGCTTTGCTTCTCTCTGTGGCTACTGATGCCCTGCACAGATCTACACCACTGACAGTTTGTCTCATCAACAACAGCAACCCCAGGAGCCCAGCATGTGCTCAGGACTCATGAGGAGACTGAAGGCAGACATGTGATCACATGGAATATATTTAGTCAGGACAAGCAGAAGGCTTTAGAAAGATAAAATGAACTTCCTTCTTATCTTTGCTGTTGTTTGCTCTCTCTTCCAATTCAATAAATACTTACAAACAGCTAGGGCAAACTAGGCACAGGAGAATAAGGTTAGAAAGAAGAAAACAGCCTGTGGCAGCCTTGCATGCTGGGTTGCAAGCGTTACCTTTTTCTACTTAAACTTGTCTGAACTTTTCACAGAGACTTCTTCCTAGAAAATGGGTACAATAGTGCATTCACACAACGTTGGTACAGGGGTAACGTAAGGTAAATCAAAGTAGCACTAACCAAGACCGCATACCTTCTCAGTCATTAACTACATGACAAGTCAGTCCACCAGCACAGGGCAGTGAGGGAAACTGGACCCTAGAAGAAACAAGTCCTCAGTAAGAGAGGGGCATGTAGCTCTGTCTTGAAGAATGGGGGTGCTGGATGTAGATGTTTAAAACTTAAATCCACCCAGCGTTTTGCCCTCTGCACTGCTGCCCTTTGTCTGTCCTATCCATCCAAGTCAAATAGTTTGGAACATATGTCAATCCCACAGCTAGACAATAAGACTCACACCCTGCCAGACAGTCACCTCTGGCTTAGTACTAGAACAACCCATCTAGATGCTTACCCCTTCTCTGAGATCTAGGTCTCCCAAAGTTCATTCATCTAAGCCTACAACTCCTGGGGGTACTCCACAGCCACCCATAGCAGTGATGTCTGAAGATGACAGGATAGACTGGGACATCACCGGGCTCTGAAATGAGCTGCCTTCAGCCAGGTTCATCTCTTGGCATCCTTCTACCTGATGCTGGCTCCTTTTAGCCTAAAGTCAGCTTGACTCATGTGACTTTGATATCTGTAACTAAACAGTTCTCATGCTAAGTGCTAGCTCACACTACTACTTAAAATATCCAGTGATCCCTTTGTTCTCAGACTGGTGAATGACATACTTTAGGAAAATGTATCGATCAACCCATTAGCACTGAGGTGACTGCCCAATGAGAAGTTCTTAGCTAGCTGCCGGGATCTGCATTACAAACACTTAGGAGACAGGATGTGTGTACGTGCTGGAGTCCCACTTTGGAGGAGGCGGCTTCTCCAGATATTTGCCGATAACAAAGCAGCAAATAATACTCTTATCTTAGAACACAGGGAGAGGGGATGTGGGAATGAAAACCCCCTGGCAGAGGAGCTGTTGGCAATTGATAGCGGCTGGGAGAAGGAGAGTCAGCTTTCTTTAAGGGTGTGGCCCCTGGCAGGTCAACCACACTCCAGTGGATCTAGGAGAAGTTGGCAGAGGGGAGTTGAATAAGATCAAGACACATTGTATAAAACTCAAAAGTAATTAATAAAAGAGTTTTTAAATATACAAATCAAATGCCATCAATGTGCTTGAAGGACTGCTTGATATTTCTGAAATAACTGGAGTTCTTGAGTGTGGAGCACGGCAAAATTAAAGCAAATTCCCATGCAGGACAAATTCAGTCTGATCTCAGAATGCTAACAGCAACTTGCTTTACCTCCTCCTTTTCCTCCGTTCTCAAAATGTTTCTTAGTAGTTCCAGTAGGATTTTTATTGATTACAGGCTATTTGTTTTTAAGTTCAACTTTCCCATCTTGGGGAAGCTTTCAGAATTTTTAATTTATGTATCTTTTTATTTTGATAAACTAATCAGAACCTTTTATTTAAGATACTTTGAGTTTATGAATGTTATCTAGACTTGGGAAAGTATCACCCCATCACTTACTGGGAGGTAAGAGCCTTCTAGAAAGACGAGAGCCTGAACCTCAGTTTTAGTCATAGGCAGCGATATAGAAACACAAATCTTGCAGATCCATATAACAAAGATCAGTTCCTCATGAAGGGCTATGTCACGCTCCCAAGACATCAGAGAGGGCTGCTTCTCATCTCCTTACCCTGGACTTAAAACTTTCACTCTATAGCTCTTCATCTCCTTAACAAAATGTTGCAGTCATTTTTCCTCCTTTAAAACATATAAGAATTGGACTCATATGGATCAAATCCCTACTCAAAGTAATGAGAGCTAAAATTGACTCAAAAATTGTTCATGTAAGTGTATATGTACATGTATGTATGTTTATTTGTATACTTGTCTTTAAATAGCATGTGACCCACCATGCCACCATACCCTACAATCTACTGCATAACATGTGCTGAGAAGTTCAGATAGCCAGCAATTCAGGATTCTTGCTGGGAAGAAAGAAAATGGATGGTGCCATGCTACGGTGCTGTAGTCAGACACATCTGGGTATGAAACGTACCTGAAAAACTGCAGCCTCTTTGGTTTCAGACAAGACTCTTTGTTTCTCTGATTCAGTTTCCTCCATGGAAAACTGGATATGATACTGTAAGTTTATGTGCCTTGTTTTCCATTGATCACTGTGGACTGAATGAATAGCAAGAAGAGGCAGGAGGACTCTGATAAAAATGGGCCTAAGAAAATGGGAGGCAGAAAACTAGCCTTCTGGCTATCATATGTTTGGGGAGAGTCTATCCATGGTCTCCAAGGATGCTCACCCATGAAATTAGGATTCTTTTTTTTTTATATTCAAAACTTTATTTCTAAAAATATTGCCCTCATTACAATTTTAAAAGTTTGGGTGTGTGAAAAGATTTCTCCAACAGTTAGAGTGAGTTTGCTCTTCTGCAAAGACATTTTAACAAACCAACACCCATTGGCGTTCCTCCGACCTTGAAGAGGTGTGTCATCCTGAGACAGCTGATGGCAAGTTCACTAAGGTTGCCACGTAAATTCAAGATAAGAAATGTTCATAAATCCCATGGACATATTATCCTAAATGTTTAAAGTTTATTCTGGACTAAATTACTAATGTATTGTTCTTAGTTTATGGTTGAAAACAAGCTATATATTTAAATTTTGATTAATTACTAAACACAAACTCTAATTTATTGGCTGTTTATCTCTTAATAAGAATCAAAACAAACATTTCTGTGGCCTTTCAGGTGGCCTTTTACAAACAAGGCACTTCTAAAAAATTTCTTGGTCTCACATCTAACAATTCAAAAATCCCTAGTTAAATTTAAAATAATTGATTTGATAATATATAGTACCTTACCTGATGAGTATTTTTATGCTAAGGGGAAGTACTGTGAATAGTAGAAAATATTCAGTAATATTTAAATTTATAGGTGGAAGAAAACATACAACATGTTCAATAAACTTATTCTTTAGCATTGGTAAAAAAAAAAAAAAGGCTGCCTTAATCATCCACATTTATAGCTCCATTCATCCACCTAGGATCGATGGTCCTCCTGGCTGAAGCCCCAATGTTGTGCTTGAGGTGTTGAGTTTATTGCCAATGGTCCTTGGCTTCTTTGCCCAAATAAATTTCTGTTTCTACCTGTTTTTTTTTTAAAGGTGAATCTAACCTTTCTGGAGATGACAGCAGTGAAGGTGAAGAACTTCAGATGTGGTATGACATTGAAGTTCATTGGTCTTAATTTATTTTTTTTAATTTTTTTAATTAATTTTATTTAGTTCTGTATGTGTATGAATGTACTGCCTGCATGCAAGTCTGTGCACCCGTGTTGTGCAACGCTGCGGAGGTCAGAAGAGGGTCTCGGACTCCCCTGGAGCTGGAGTTCTCCTGGAATTGGAGCCTCAGATGGCTCTCGGCTGCCATGTGGGTGCTGGGGATGGAACCCGGGTCCTCTGCAAGAGCAGTCGGCGCTCCTAACAGCTAGGCCATCTCTCCAGCCCCGGTCTTAATTTATTAAGAATGGAAAAGTCCAAAGATGCTGTGAAAGTCTGAGAAGAGAATGGGGTTTTTGTTTGTTTGTTTGTTTTTTCCCTAGAGTGTGGGGGGTGTTCTGAGCTGAATGGTTAGTACTGATGGATGTTGTGCTTAGCCAAACTGGTTAAAGTTCTACGTAGTTCCCTTGGCCCATGAATTCTGGTGGTCCGAGTCATGTAGCACAGTTCTCTTGAGTGATTGTGGTTTACAGCTATGGCTGAAGCATCCTGAATTGTCACCAGAAATCTGGGTCTGTTCATGTGCTTACTGCTTTGGAAGGTGCTACATTAGCAGGGGTTAGTTTGGTTTCTCTGGTGATGGTGGGAACAGTCCTGTCAGGTCAATCTTATGTTGTTCAACGTAGGAGGAGAGAATTAGAGTTTCTAATTTCTTCTCAGTTCTCTCAACCTTGCCAATTAGGAGGTTGAGTTTGACATCCAATGCTCCAAGAAAATCACTGATGCTTGAAAGTTGAGCCTCAGTTTGTCCTGCTGTCTGGAGGTGGTCGGCTAGTTTCAATCAACTGCTTCCAGTGAGTTCTGGTTGTCAGTTTGCATCTTAATACAGTCTTCACTGGTGTAAACTGGTGCACAGAACCCAAGGAGCACTCCCAACAGGACAGTGAGCCTCTAAAATTAGGATTCTTTAGCGTGGGTATGTATGGCTACATGTGTCACGTACGTGAGCTTTCAGAGGCTCAGCAAACTAGCTGTGCTTTTTAAACACCCCTGTTCGCCTTGCAAAAGATCAATAGATATTGACTTAAACAGTGTCAGTAATGGGAAAAAAATAGTCAAGGAATGGATAAACTGTAGTTCACTTGTAAATAACAAAAACATAGGAGCTGAAGTTACTGAGCTAGATTATGCCTTGGCATACATTGGAAGGGAGACATTGTAAAGAGACAGATACAGGGCCTGGAGAGATGGCCCAGTGGTTAAGAGCACCGACTGCTCTTGCAGAGGACCCGGGTTCGATCCCCAGCACCCACATGGTGGCTGAGAACCGTCTGAAACTCCAATTCCCGAAGAACTCCAGCTCCAGGGGAATCCGAGACCCTCTTCTGACCTCCGCAGCATTGCACAACACGGGTGCACAAACTTGCATGCAGGCAGTACATTCATACACATACAGAAATAAATAAAATTAATAAAAAAAAGAGACAGATACAGAACGATGCTGCTTACAAAACCTTAGTCTTTTATTCTTTATTGTTTATTACACAACTGTGGTACTCCCAGAGTCCAGAAGAAAGTCCACTTGGAGGTGCAGTTACAGGTGTTCATAAGCCTCCTCCACTCCCCACCCCCGTACACAGGACAGGTACCAGAAACCAAACTTGGCTCTTTTGCAAAACTGAAAGCGCTCATCACCAGTGAGCCATCTCGCCAGCCCCATGAAACCTTAGTTTCACTAAGTCAGTACTGCGTACCATTTATAGCTACATATACATGTATTCAAATCCAAAAGCATGCATAGAATGGCACGTATCAGTTTCAGAACAGGGGATGATCTTAGAGAAGAAGATGGAAGGAAGGGTGGAGCCAGACCTTTAGCTAATCTAGCTGTAGTGACTATTTAGAAGCAAATGAGGGCTGGAGAGATGGCCTAGCGGTTAAGAGCGCGGACTGCTCTTACAGAGGACCCAGGTTCGATCCCCAGCACCCACATGGCGGCTGAGAACCGTCTGTAACCCCAATTCCAGGAGAACTCCAGTTCCAGGGGAATCCGACCCCCTCTTCTGATCTCCGCGGCATTGCACGACACGGGTGCACAAACTTGCATGCAGACAGTACATTCATACACATACAGAAATAAATAAAAAATAAAAATAATACATTATAAAAGCAATTGAAACCAGGCATGGTGGTAACTGACTGTAGTCTTAGCAATCTGGAAAACATGGTACTGTGTTCAGCACGCTAAGGGACAGAAGGTCTCAACGAGGGACAGAAGGTCTCCACGCCTCATTGTCCCCTGTCTGGCACTGCCGTCAAATCCTTGTTCTCCAGCACTATCCTCTCTCCAAACTCAGAAGGTCAGCAAGGTGTGGGGAGTGGGCATCCCAGTCTCTCTAGTGTAAGCCTAGGCATGCACCTCCACTGAATTCCCTCACTGCATCCTTTGTTAGGCACTAGTCATGGTTCCTGTCTGTACTCATAGAGACCAGCAAGCAGCGATTATGGGGACTTGACTACTCTGCTAAACAGACATTAAAGCCCCACTTTCAGCTTGCTTTTCCCTGTGTTATCTGATGTCTGTATTGTAAACTTCTTCAATACAATTTTATTTATAATTTGACAATCTTATATGTGCAAACAAGGCATCTGGATCATATCTACCCTCCACTCCCCCCAACTTCCCTCAGAATTCCCTCACACTTCTTCCTCCTAATTAAATATTGATTGGTCAATTGATTGAGTGATTGATTGATTGATTTTTTTAACCCACTTAGTCCAATTATGGCTTCCCATAGGCACATGGGCGTGGACCATCCACTGGGGCACGGAAATCTACCAGAGGACAATGCCATAAAGAAAACCAACTCTCATTCCTCTAGCAGCCATCAACTATAAATAGCTCCTGAGCTTTGGAATATTTTTTCATGGGTGTGATGATCTTAGTGTTAAATCCCTGGCTCTGACAACCAGCACCAACTCATCTCTCATCTGTCTCTGCCATGTACACATGCCTTCCCCACTCCATGGGGCCACCATCCCTCCCCAGATCTGCTTCTCCACTTCATGATCCAACTGCCTTCCAACAGCAGCAGCCCCAAATAAAACCAGCTGAGCAGCTGCACTGTCCCTCGGGAAACACTCTGCAGTTAACACTTTCCAGCACATTTTTTTTTTTACTTTCCATGGAACATCTCCACTACTGAGATATTTAGACCCTATTCTCTAAATGAGAAACTGGAGATGCAGATCAATTAATTATCTCACCCATCAGCACACGGACAGGCAATGACAGACATTGATTTAAAGTAAAATCGTTCTATTCTTTCCACTGTTTTATTATCTTTCTAAAACATATCGACCTGTGTTTCCCAGGCATCCAGCAGTTTATAAAGTTGCCTCCAGCAGCCTCCAGGTATACCAGTGATATTAATTGCCAACACCAGCTCATTCTTCCTTCACTGTTTTGCATTTATGGTTGAAAAACCACAAAACTATCCTTTTATTCCACCCAAGACTCCATGTCCAAAATATGCAATTGCAACAATGCAGAGAACAAAAAATAAGACATACTCCAAATACTCAGGAACTTAATATGCTGATATCTCTTATCTTTCCAATTATTGTCAGATATCTGCATGTGCTAGATAGCTTCAGTGTCCACTTGACACATCTCAGTTTAAAGAAGCCTCAATTGGGGAATTGCCTCCAGTGGACTGGCCTCATGTGGCCATGTCTGTGGGGTGTTTTCTTTTTTGTTGAGTCATGTGGGAGGGCCCAGCCCACTGTGAGTGGTGCCACCCCTGGGCAGATAAGTGTGTATTGTGTAAGAAAGCAGGCTGGGCATGTGCCAAAGGAACAAGGCAGTAAGCAGCTTTCCTTCAAGGCCTTGTGCTTCAGCTCCTGCTTCCAGATTTCTGCCCTGAGTTCCTACCTTAGGCCCCCTCAGTGATGAACTGTGTGACCCAGGAGTCCTAAGATGAATAAACCCTTTCCTTCCCAAGTTGGTATTGGCCAGAGTGTTTTGTCACAGGAATTGAAAGCAAACTAATACATTGCATATCCAATTAGAATCTATCACATCCACATTTAAATATTCTGGTTAGCTATGTGTTTATTTGGTCCCAAAAGATTTCAGGAGCTGCATTTAACTGTCAAATGGAAAAGGAACTTGGATCTGATTGGCCAATTGCTATTTCATGGTATTAGAGAATGACAAGGTGAAAATTGGGGTTATAACACAATCCTTGAGTAGACAGATCGCCTCTTTGTTGATGTCTTAGGTAGGATTTCTGGTGAAACACTTGTCTGGCAATTTTGGAGTCCCACAGTCCATGATTACTGGTCACCATACATGTTCACCAAGACAGCATCAAGGCAAGGTGTCATTAGTATAGAGCTGCATATGTGTCACAAACAGCCCTAGAATTTTAAATAGTTTTTGAACCATCCACAGTCACACCGGATGAGTCTTTATGTTAATAAAGACTCCAGCCTACACCCTCAAATTCTCCTTCCCTTGGAGAGGCACACAACTCTTCCCTGTGCTCACAGTGGGGATCCCAATTTACTTGGATTAGCTCCACAGATAACCGGGCCCTTTCTCTGCTCATCAGCTTTGCATATTCTTTCTGTTCCAACAAAGACTCTTACCCATTTGCATTCATGACTAAAAGAGAACATTCAAGTGATTCTTTGCAGAACAATGAGATCTGATTCAAGGTTGTTTTTCTTTGTGACTAGTGCCCAGAAATAGCTGATGAATCTTCTTTCTAAAAGACCAAACAGCAAAACTGCTTGCCATATTACTACCCCACTGTAAAAGCCAAAGGACCTCATTGCACATACCCAACTTAAGCTACTTAATGCAAATTTTTAAAGAAATAACACAAATAAATAATTAAATGTAAGAAAGAAATTTTATGATGAATACCAGAGAGTTCTTAATCCTGATTTAGTTCTTTTTTTCATTTCTACATTTATTTATTTGTTCGTATGTGTGTGTGTTGGTGAGCATATGCCAGGAGGGGTGTGGAGGGCCAAAGACAACTTTCAGGAATCTACTTCCTCCTTGTGAGCTCCAGCCAGGGTTGGAGCTCAGGTCATCAGGCTCAGCATAATGCTTCTTAACAGAATGAGCATATCATCAGCCCTGACTTAGTTTGCTCTGTCTAGATGTTAGGGTCCAAGAATCCACACCAGACACACTGAAGGATGGAAAACCAAGACTTTATTTCTGGGAGAAAGTAAACCAGCATGCTGGGGTGGGAGGGAAAAGGCTCCGACCCCGATAACTTGGCTCGTAGGCCTTTTATACAGGGTCTAGGGGAATTTTAGTGGGGTTTGGGTAACTTCTAGCCTTATTGGATAATACCAGAGTTACAGCTCATGATTAGGTCAGCCCACCTGCCCCCACATTCCAAAGGATATCTTTAGACACAATCCTGCAACAGGAATGAGGAAATGTTGAGTCAGTCCACCTGCCCTCACATATCAACGGTTGTCTTAAATAAGTTTAAATTTAAATTTTATTAGCTGTTCTTGAGGCCTTGAGCAGCTGACCTTGAGCAATTGACCTCCCTCCCACCCCCCACCCCCTGAATTAGGCAGGTTCCAGTAATTGTTGTATACTGGGAGGCTAATCTTAGACTCTATTATTTTCTTCCTCAGGGGAGTCCTATATGGGGACATACCTGGTCCTGAGTACTATGATTTTAATGGATTTTACCCACTGGTTAATAAATCTGATGAGTGAGTTAAGGATGCATGGGCCACAAGTCGGAGCAACCAGAAGGATAAGTTTACTGGCAGATCCTGGAAGTCTTCAGCTCTCAGCTGAGATAGAAACTGGCTCTCTGGGGGAGTGGGGGATCTTGATGCTAAACTGCCTAGCCAATCTTTAGCTCCTACTTTTATCACATTACCCTCTGAGGAGGTTACCCCAATTGCCAAGAGGGAATTCAGGCACCAACTTCTCTGACTTCTTCCATGCTGAAAAGGGGCATATAATGTGGTGACTCGGGTACCCCGGCTCTCCTTGGCCAGTGACCATGAAGGTGAGAGTAGCTAGGTAATAGGGAGTCAGGTTCAAGCCAGGAAACGACTGAAAATTAACAACTCTGTATATTCACAATCCTATTCAGGCCACTAGTAAACTAACTTGAGTATTTATACCAATTTAACTTAATATAGGTATCATCATTTTACTAAACCTTGAAGTGCCATGTGATATGCATATAAAGCTTGGACAAAAACTGAATGCTCTTAAACAACCTTGACTATAGTTACATTTTGAGTCTTAAACTAGTTGACTGAATCTTAGAAAATTAAGCTTACTCATATAGTCTCACCTTTTACCTGCCATAACAAACCTCTTCAGACTTTTATCACTTACATAGACTTTCTCATCCTCTTCACATAAATCCTTACTAAAAATACCTTTTTTAACATTTTCCACTGTTTATGTCCCTTTTTAATACCATGAGACATAACATTCATAAACAGATTAACCCTTAATTATGAAGATTTACTAAGTAATGAATATTTATTTCCCATGTAACGAGATGGGACAGTTATCTCAAATACACTAATATAAACTGTGAGATGTTCATGCCAGCTTGGAATCAGCTTTTGAATGGACCAATTTTCTTTGAGTGCTTAGAGGTATTTTACCTAGGCCTGGCAAATGTCCCCACATGTGTAACATGTGGAAATAAATTGCACCCTGGAACAGAAGTGATCATTCCTTAAAATGAACTTATATTTTTAAGGACCAAGGACTATAGTGTAATTTAACAGTTTTAGCTCACATGATGGTTTACTTTGTGAATCAACTTGATATCAAGTAAATCATTAGCATTAAATGTGAGTCTATTCATTTAAACAGCTCCATAAAACAAATATCATGTTGATCAACACCTTGATGAAAACTCTAAATCATAGATGAAAACTTAAATCAGAATAAAATATGACTCTTAAGTTTATAACAACATTTTACAATACTGAGGTCATCTAGCTGTGAGGTAAATTTTCTCACTAAAATATTTTGTAGTAATGATCTTTACATTTTTAAAAACCATCCTGGGTAGATTTTCATAAACACGTGTTTTAATCAAGGTGCTGCTCATGAAGCAGCCTGCTTCTCACAGCTACTGGCAGGCACCCTACTGGGTCATTAGAGACAAAGGAGGTCACCTTCCCAGATGAGTTTGCTGGAGTCTGGACCCAGAGTCTAGTGTGGGGCCCTTGAGCCCTTACCTTATGTCCTGTCTCAGCCATTGGTCTCTGATTTGTACAGCTTGACAGGATAGCTTTGTACTGGACAAAAAGCATTAGGAAAATCATCTAGAAATCTGGGGATAGATGTGTGTCTTCTGGAAAGATGTCTCTAAACCCAAAAACTGGCTTGTGGCTTGCATTGTCTCTCTCCCAAGTAAATCAATGCTCAACTAGGTAGCTTCAAAGTACAAACATTCATCAGAAGTCTAAAATTGAGTTTTGGGCAGCACTGGTTCTGGTGAGCCTCTGGGAGAATACAGGTCTCTGCTGGCAGTGCCTGGTCTCCTCAGCTTGTAGCTGGGCCACTGCACTGCCTAGCTCCAGCCTCACAGAGATCTTGGTGTTTCAATCATCCACCAGAGAGAGGTCATGCGACTTGAGTCTGGAGCAAGTGCAGGTGATGAGAGGTGAAATGCCCAGCTATGATCCAGAGAGTGAGTTTCCTCCCGCCAACCTCCAGCCCTGGATGATGCATCACAAAGATCCCTATAAACCTGCCTTTTTCCTCATCGGAGACTCAGAATAGGCTTCTCCCTTCTTCCATCAGTAAAAACAGCACAATTTTAATCCCTCATTTAGCCTTTCCACACCTTCTCTGCCTAGAAAACATCTAGACATCTCCTCCCAGTACAGGGTCAGTAAGCACCAGCCACCTCAAACATGCACATTCATCTTGCCCACATGTGAGGAGCTGTAAGCCTGCTCATAAAGGGTTAACTCTGAAATAGCTTCAGAGCTGTTCTCTAAAAGTGCAGGCATGCAGAGAAGCCTCCTGCCTGCACACCTGATGTTCTGGAGGAAGCTTATCGCAAGCAAACAGTTTCTGCCGGTGCAAGCAGCCCGAGGAGGAAGCTTATCACTAGCAAACGGTTTCTGCCGGTGCAAGCAGCCCGCTTGATAAACTTTTAATTTTTTACAAGAGTTACCCTCTACCCCCTTCCCTCTTCCTGCTTCTTCCCGCCTCATTGCCCTATAAATTGTACGTTTACCCTACAATAAATTGAGACCTCGACAAAGAGCTTGCCTGGTCTCGTTTCTCTCTCTCGCTTATCTTACAGGTTTTCAGGTCCCCCTTGGGTACCTGTCATTACATGTCCCTGCAGGCAGGGTCATATTGGCGCCCAACGTGGGGTTCAAGTTAAGAGACCCCTCTACCAGACAAGGAACAAGGAGGTCCGGCCGGACGATATCATAAAGAGAGGACACTTCGCCACCCATGGAGCGCAGATCCTCGGGAAAAAGAGAGGATGCTTCGCCACCCACGGAGCGCAGATCCTCGGGAAAAAGAGAGGATGCTTCACCACCCACGGAGCGCAGATCCTCGGGAAAA